>VBRH01002266.1:0-12019 GCA_014578085.1 Cardamine resedifolia
GCTGCATGGGGTACCAGTGAGTATAATGTCAGATCGGGATCCGAAGTTCTCATCGCTGTTTTGGAGAGCTTTCCAGAGGGAGATGGACACTAAGGTACACATGAGTACATCTTATCATTCGCAGACGGATGGGCAGTCAGAGTGCACTATCCAAACATTGGAGGATTTGTTGCGGATGTGTGTGTTGGATTGGGACAGACATTGGTTCGACCACTTGAGTTTGGCGGAGTTTGTGTACAATAATAGTTACCAGGCTAGTATTGGTATGACACCATTTGAGGCTCTATATGGTAGGCCATGTAGGACACCGCTATGCTGGACTCAAGTGGGGGAGAAGAGTTTGCTGGGAGCCGATTTTTTGCAGGAGACTACAGAGAAGATCTGTGTGGTTAAGTTGAATATGAAAGAAGCACAAGATAGGCAGAAGAGCTACGCTGACAAGCGTAGAAAGGAGTTGGAGTTTGCTGTGGAAGATATGATGTATCTCAATATGGTCATGCTGAGAGGCCCGAACAGGTTTATCCCCGAGACTAAGCTGAATCCTTGGTATATGGGTCCTGTTAGGGTGTTGGAGCGAATTGGGCTGGTGTCATATAGGCTGGAGTTGCCGGATGAGATGCGGGCATTTCATAAGGTGTTCCACGTTTCGAAGCTGAAGAAGTGTCTGCATAAAGATGATCGGGTGATGGCTTAGATTCTATCCGATCTTCTCCCGAGTATGGTTGTAGAGGCAAGCCTCTAGAGGTACTTGACCGTAGGGTGAGGCTAATTAGGAAGAAGAAAGTTCCAGAGATGAAGATCTTGTGGGACTGCAATGGAGCGGTGGAGGAGACTTGGGAACCTGAAGCGAAGATGAAGCGGAAGGTTCCCAAGTGGTTCGGAAAGCTGGCGACTTAGCTGGAGTCCCAGTGTTGTGTTGGCAGAGTTGTTGCATTTTCTTGTTGTTTAAGCTGTTGTACTCGTTTAGTTTTGCTAGAGATTATAACGATTTACGGGTTTACCATTTTTTTTTATTCAATAATAAAGCGGAGTTTTTATTGAATATTATGTGCTGGTTGTGATTGTTTATACTTGGTTCAGCTGTGAGGATCGTACTGTGTTGATCCTTATACTTGGTTTGGCTGATTAGGACTTTTCCTAATGCTGTTTGATGGGATTTCGTGCTGCGAAATCTCATTGCTGTGTGGTTTTTACCGGTCGGGTTTCTGTGAGATTCTTGATGTTGTTCCCAAGTGGAGGAGACTTGGGAACCGGAAGCGAAGATGAAGCCGAAGTTTCCCAAGTGGTTTGGAAAGCTGGAGACTTAGCTGGAGTCCCAGTGCTGTTTTGCGAGGTTGTTGTTTTTTTTTCTTGATGTTTTAAGCTGTTTTACTCGTTTAGTTATTGCTGAAGATTATAACGATGTATGGTTTTACCTTTTTATTCAATAAGAAACGGAGTTTTATTAAATATGTTTTGCTGTTGTGTTTGTTAATACTTAGTTCGGCTGTAAGAATCGTGTCGTGTTGATCCTAGTACTTGGTTTGGCTGATTAGGACTCGTTCTAATACTGTTTGGTGGGGTTCCATGATGTGGAATCTCATCGCTGTGTGGTGTTTAACGGTCGGGTTTCTGTGTGATTCCTGATGCTGTCTCGGTAAGCCACTAGAGATCTTAGGATCTTGCTGGCTTGCTGATCAGATCACGCTGGACTCCGAGATGCTTGTCATTCTTACTACGCTGAGCTAATCCGGAGATCCGGTAGGCGTAGTTCTTGCTGATTGGGTCACGCTGGACTCCGAGATGCTTGTTATTCTTACTGCGCTGAGCTGATCAGGGGATCCGGTAGGCGTAGTTTATTCAAACCAAGTGGGGTCTTGTGGTATAGGATCCCGGGTGTATTTGAACTAAGTATAGACAATGCAGTGTTGAAATATTAGCCGAAAGGCTATGCCGTAAACGTTATGGTCATGAGACTATGCTGAGTTAGAATAGCGGTTGTGCTATGCTGTGGATGTTCGCTGAAATGTTAGATTCAGGGACGAATCTATGTTAGTGTGGGAGAATTGTAACATCCGTATTCCTATTAATTGGAGTTTAATTGGAGTATTTAAAAGTTAAGGTCCGTGTTGATTAAATCAGTTTTTTTTCCGGCGGGTTTAATTGATAATTTAAAGAGTGGTGAGGCAGAATTTTTAAGTTGGAAAAGTGGAGGGGCTTGGTTGCAATTTCGGAAAAAATGGGAAAAAATCCCTAAGCGCTTCTCGTTAAACACACGATCTCACCTCCTCTCATCTTCACGCCTTCCGCCTCGAACGAACAAGGGGAGAGCTTCATCGAGCATCCGAGACAGCTTGAGCTACGGCGAAGAGAGGGAGAGAGTTGGAGAGGGAACAGTTTTGGCGCCGAGGTTAAGAAGCAGAGGTTGAGCCGTTGAGAGGGAGGTGCGGTTGTGGGGTTCGGTGTATCGCGAGAGTACAACCACCACAGTAAGATCTCTTCTCCTTTGTGTCTCGTGTCAGGTGTTCGGGATAGAGTTACGTCGTGAGGGTGTTGGTTGGTGTTGGGCGGTGATGGAGATGGCGTCAGTGTTGTCGCGATCGAGTCGGTGATGAGCTGATGGTGTTGAGTTTCACTTCCGTTGAGTTGTGTTCGGTGTTGTATTGGTAGCTTTGGCGGAGACGTGATCGGTGGTGGTGGGTTGAAGTTGCAGTTATGGAGAAGAAGAAGAAGAGGTTGCGTGGGGAAGAAGATGAAGACGAAGGAAGAAGGGTCGCATGTTCTGTTTGTCGTTAGTGGTGTTATGTTTTTTTTTTTAAATAGTTAACTTTTCTTTATTTTATTAATTTTTCCTAGGGTGCGTTCGAGAATTATAAGGTTTTGGGAAATTTCAGTCTTTCGTCGGAAATTTTTCCGTGCGCATTCCAGGTGAGTGCAGTACCGTGGTGGAATATTTTTACGGAAATTTTTCTGGGGTAATTACATGTTAGGATTTATTTATGTGTTTTGCTGATTATTGCCGTTTAATTATTGATGTTAAACTATAAAAATTAATTCCGAGAAAATTACCGTTAATTGCTGTTAATTTTAGGATTATTTATGTGATTTTTCCGTGATTCGCCGTTGAATTAATTGTTGAGAATTAATTATTTTAATCACGTTTTGGTTGTTTAAAATGTTGTTGATTGATTTAATTCATAATTTTGCGGTGAATTAATTTTCATCAATTTGTTGTTTGTCGAGTCCGGGCATTTAATTATACCGGGGGTATTTTCGTAATTTTGTCCTAATTGACCTAGTAGACGGGTTGATTGCCTCCTCAGTATTTATTAAATACTAACTGCGTCTATTCGTAATGGCGCATGTAAGGGAAAAGATAAAGCTAGCTGAAACTCGTGGAACTGCGGTGATGGTTCAAGATGACATACCTGGAGGGTGTTTACTTATTATTTATCGTTGTTGTTGTTTGGTTGTTTCCGCAAACCGTTAGGTTGTTAGTGGATTGACTTCAAATTTATTGGTTCATAATAAATCGTTGTCGCTGAGCTGTTTAATTGTTTTCGTCTGGTGGGAGTTAATAATAATTATGAGGTTATTATTAGTATTGTTATTGTTTTTTTTTTTAAAAATCGGGTCGGAGCGTTTCAGGCTTACTCTGTGAGTATTTGGGAAACTCTAGGAGGATTTGACAAACTCTGCGAGCAATTAGAAAACTTTGTGAGGATTTGTCAGATTCTGCGAGCATTTAAAAAACTCCACAAGCATTTGACATATTCTGCGAGTATTTGACAGACTCTGCAAATATTTGGCAGACTCTTCGAACACTTGATAGACTCTGCAAGCATTTTGGCAGAGTTAGAGAGTATTTGGCAAAATCTGCGAACAATTGGCAAACTTTACGAATATTTAGCAGAGTCTGCTAATATTTGACATATTTTAATAATTATTTGTATGGTTTTTTAAAAAATATTATTTTTTTACCGTAATCAAATATTTTAGGTAGAAACAAATATTAAAAATGCAGTTATAATTATATATATGAATTAAAAATAATTAATCAAATAAAATGATAATTTTTTTTTAATGATTTATAAGTTATAAAAGAGAATTTTGGTATTATGGAAACATATATTCCCAAATTAGATCATTTTAGCAATAAAAATTAAAAGAGACTATTATAGCTATTTATTAAAAAAGAATGGATTATCTTAAAAATTTTACCCTAAAATTATTTTAGCAAAAAAAATAATTGGTGAATCATAAAACTGTAATAATTCTAGAAAAAATAATTGAATGACTTACACATGTGTCATGGACTACGCTTCGAAAGCATCCCATTTATCGTTGGGAATGTACACCAATACAGAATTTTTGTCATTTTTACCGGCGTCTGGGACACTAATTCTTCTCAAATCAACTTTCACATAATTTTGATCATTGCTTCCGCTCTCAATTTTGATCGGTCGCATGTCAAACTCTTTGCAAAATAAATGATGTGTAGGATCAATTTCGGGAACATCTGATTTTGAGATAGATGTCCTATTTTTTCCTGAAGGAAGTGTTGTGTATCCATACTTAGATCTACTTCGCAAGTCTGGGAGAACATTTCATCAAATTAAAAAATTTCGTCCTGTCAAGATCAACAACAATATGTAAGAAAAAATAATAGATCAACGAAAATATTAGCGTTTAGAACATAGTACAAAAGCTTACAATTCAAAAATTTACAAATAATGTTATACATTTACGATTAGATAGAAGGGATTACATGTAGATACATATCCGATTTATAAAATTATAGAAACCAAACATAACAAAAAATAAATAAAAACACACAAAGATATAGGAGATCTATTTCTTACGTACCCCATATTTACTTTGCACTTGTGGTGGATCAGATGGTGGCAAAATCAATTATGTTGTAACTCCAGATGTAGATATCGATTACTTTAGTCTTGATACCTCCCCCCTCAAATTTATCCATCCGCATGACAAGCTTTCCCTCAAATTTCTCCGACAAGGAAAGTGTGTATGTGAAGCTCCGGTGGGGGTTTCAGTGTCGAATAGAGGCGGCGGTTCAGTCTACGTGGCTACTTCATACCCGTGGGAGATGATTCATGTGGCTTCACGCTCGAGAATGGTGGTCGGAGGCGGCTTCTCTTACTACCCGAAGAAGCTTACGTGCCGCGCGTATGTGTTTTGTTTTCACTGTAGCAGTCTTGTTTTCATGTTAGTTCTCGGAGAAGCTGTAGGGGTTACTCGTGGCAACTATGATGAGGAGTCGAGCTCGTTGAAGCTGAGGAAATCACGCGAATATCTGAGTTTCGTGGTTCGGAATCGGTGTTTCTTCATCGTGGTTTTACTGTCTGGGTTCTCACGTGTATTTACCTTGTTGGGTATTTATATAGTCATTTGTATTTGTTGTTATCATAATCTTTTGTTGTAGTTTTTCGGTCTTTCCATTTTTTAACACATTACCAGAAAAAAAAAATACCTATCCTATCTTTTTTAACAAGAAAAGCTTTCATAGTAATAAATTAAAGTTTTAATATTAAACCAAAGAAAAGTTTCCCTAAATTAATCTTAAGTGAATCAAATAACTTATTTCAAAAATCATTTAAAGTACTTTTCCTGTCAATATTTTAATTTTTCCTGTCAATATTTTAATTTCTTTGAAATTTTTTAGAGAAATTTCTTAAAATAACCCTAAATGAAGTAATCTACTCACTCATATCAATTGAAACAATAAACATGATTGAAATAGATTATCAATTGAATTAAGCCCCAAAAATATTATAAGATATTTATACCATTTTATAAAGTATAATTTAAATTTTGGGTTTGGGTTTGGGTTAACTATTTTAGATTTATAGTATAGTTTTAGGGGTATGTTTAGAGTTTTTGGTTTTTTAAACTCTAAACCCTAAATCCTAAACTATAAAAGCGTGATGTTATGGCTATATATAACTTAAATAAAAATGTGTGCTAAATGTGACACAAAAACTTCATTTTGTGATTTTAAGAGAATTGTTCAATTTTTTAACGTATTTACTTCTCAATTCTGGCTATCTTACTAGATAATAATCTGCGTATAACACGTGATGATATTATTATTAAAAATTAATGTAGTTTTACTTATATAATACTATGTTTTAAAATAAGATTTTTTTTATAAATACATTTTTACTAATTTGACTTTGTGTGTCAATTATATATTTTCAATTTGTATATTAATTAAATATTTAAATGTCTACTATATTTCTATTAATACCAAATTAATTAAACCATTAAAAATTATTAGATTTTTTGCAGATTTTTTTTAATTGATTTATAGTTTTATAAGTGATTTATTTTTCAATAAAATGAATACTCTAAAAATTATTAAAAATTTAGATGCTTTTTGTAGTGGTAGTTTTACTTTTAATAAATTCAAAATTTTAGTTATATTCTCAATGACATTATTATGTAATATTTTACACTTTTAATTTTATTTTTATAAATGTACTTCTCTAATAGTAGTATATAGAAATAAAGTATCTTTTATTATTTTTTTTCGTTTAGCAATTGTCAATTAGTATCAATAAGATTTGCAATTCACTTTCGAGGAAAATAAAAAATGGTTTACAGGTCTTAATTTGTGATTAAAAGATAGATTTTCTAGATAAAATTAGTTCGAATCGGACGGCTACAATTCACTGAGTAAACTAGTATTATGGAAACGCCCTTGAGATCTGACAGTATTTACTGAATCCCACGAGAACCACCGCCCACTTAGATTCTCCCACGTGTCAACTCCTGCGCTTAATTCGACTCCACAGTCGTGGATTTATCCAGTGATCTTCAGCCACGTCATTTTCATGACACGCATATCTGACGTGTATGTCAATCATTGGTCAACGTGGATGGAAAGATGACACGTCAGTAAGCCACGAGATCATCCACTTCACTTGCATCTTCTCTCAGTATATATTTTCAGCTCTTCTTTATCATCTTCAGTTTTCGAGGAAGCTCCGATCTGAGTTTTTAGCAATGGCGAAACTAAACCCTAAGTTCATCTCTCTGATTCTTATCGGTCTCGTCGCGATCGCCTCTGCTGAAGTTATCTTCGAGGAACGTTTCGATGGTAGCTACATTTCTCTCTTTCGATTCCTATCTAGATTATTAAGTCTCAGTGCGATCGATGGATACTTTTATGATTCCGTTTGCGATCTCTGCGTCAATTCGTTTCGATCATATGATGTTCATAACTTGTTGATCCAGTTTAGCTCATCACTGATAATCCTCGTTTCAATTCGATTGAGATTTTTCGAAATGTTTGATTAGGATTGTTATAGATCTATAGAATTTGTTGATTCTGGTTTTACTTAGATTCATTGATTTCGAAATTCTGATTGATGATTGAGTTTGTGATGATGAAACCTTTTTGTGACGGCGATCGGAAAATCACGGGAATGCAGATTTTTTATGATAGTTAGCATCGTGCTTGAAACTAGAATGATCACTTATATATTCGCTATAATGATCAAAAGTATTGTTAGTTTTGTGCTTAGATTAAAATTTGTCTTCTATGATCAAGCCTTTAAATTCATACCATATGCAGTCGTCCGTATGAGAGCTTTGATGATTTACGTTCAATGTTCAATCAGACGTTCTGGTTTTCATTTTCTTGTCTGATATCTCTTTTTTCTGTGTTTCTTTGTTGTTTTTATATTCTAAAGATGGATGGGAGAACAGATGGGTAAAATCTGACTGGAAGAAAGATGACAACACTGCTGGGGAGTGGAAACACACAGCTGGAAATTGGTCTGGTGACGCTAACGATAAAGGTATGTTTCAGGACTAGTGCTGATATGATTATTCATTGTTTCTCGACCTATTCATATCCTTATGTTATGCTTTGCTGCAATTATCACTCTCTTGCAGGTATTCAGACTGGCGAGGACTACAGATTCTACGCTATATCAGCTGAGTTCCCTGAGTTCAGCAACAAGGACAAGACTTTAGTCTTCCAATTCTCTGTCAAGCACGAGCAGAAGCTTGACTGTGGTGGTGGCTACATGAAGCTTCTTAGTGGTGATGTTGACCAGAAGAAGTTCGGAGGAGACACTCCTTACAGGTACATTTTCTGGTTCATTTTCATAATCTCTATATCAACTCCTAACATTCAAATGTCACGCTTATCTCTTCTATTTTACCTGCAGCATTATGTTTGGCCCAGATATCTGTGGCTACAGCACTAAGAAAGTACATGCTATCCTTACCTACAATGAAACTAACCACTTGATCAAGAAGGAGGTCCCATGTGAGACTGACCAGCTTACCCATGTGTACACATTCATCCTCCGCCCAGATGCTACTTACAGTATTCTTATTGACAATGTCGAGAAGCAAACTGGTAGTCTCTACTCTGACTGGGATCTCCTCCCAGCAAAGAAGATCAAGGATCCAAGTGCCAAGAAGCCTGAGGACTGGGATGACAAAGAGTACATTTCTGATCCTGAAGACACTAAGCCAGAGGGATACGATGATATCCCAAAGGAGATTCCAGACACTGATGCAAAGAAGGTTTGAATCTTTTTGTGGCATTGATGCAAAACCAAATCTTAATCTTCACTTGCTGGTATTGATTTGGGTCTTCTGTTTTTAGCCTGAAGACTGGGATGATGAAGAAGATGGTGAGTGGACTGCCCCTACCATTCCCAACCCTGAGTACAAGGGTGAATGGAAGCCCAAGGTTTGTTTGTTTTGCTGTTGAACAGAGTAATTTTTTATGGTCAAACTATCTACTTTCCTCTCACGGTTGTCGTATTGTTCTGTAGAAAATCAAGAACCCCAGTTACAAGGGCAAATGGAAGGCTCCAATGATTGACAACCCTGGTAAAAAATTTCTCTGTGAACATTTATTATATTCCTAATGTCCAATGTGTATTAAAATGCACCATGGCTTTGAGATCTAAGTGAAATTCAATCTCACACCAGCTTGACACATTTAGGAATCTGTATATTATATTCAACTGAAGATACATTTTGAGATTCTGTTAGTTATGGATTTAACAGTAGTATTCAGTGTGATAAGTACCAAGTCTAAGTATATCGATTTCATGTAGAGTTCAAGGACGACCCAGAACTCTATGTCTTCCCCAAATTGAAGTATGTTGGAGTCGAGTTGTGGCAGGTAATAATAACATATCTTGTCACAGAAACATTTTCGTCTTTCATGTTTGTGATTTAAGCTAAACACATGACTTTTTGGTAGGTGAAATCTGGATCCTTGTTCGACAATGTCTTAGTCTGCGATGACCCAGAGTACGCTAAGAAGTTAGCCGAAGAAACATGGGGAAAGCACAAGGATGTATGTTAAAATCAATCCTTTGCTCTTAAGTTTTGGTTTATGAGGCTAATTAATGTTCATAGCTAATAAATCAAGACTTGTATTACAGGCGGAGAAAGCAGCTTTTGACGAAGCTGAGAAGAAGAAAGAAGAAGAGGTAATACAATCCTCCACCCGAAAAATCTTGTCTAATTCCTAGTAAGTTCAGTATTAATCAAGCAACTTTTATATTTTCTTTGTTGTTAGCAGGAATCAAAGGACGCTCCTGCTGAATCCGATGTAAGATGCTGTCTCGGGTTTCACATTAATGTTTATCAACAACCTCTCTGTTTCTGTCAAGGTTTCTGATATAAATTTGTTATTCCTACAGGCTGACGAAGAAGCAGAAGATGATGACAATGAAGGAGATGACTCGGACAATGAATCAAAGTCTGATGAAACTAAGGAAGCCGAGGAAACCAAGGAATCCGAAGCTGCCCATGTATGTGTCTAAACCTCTTTTCAACCTTTAAACCAAATGTAATTTAATTGGGCTGTGTGACTAACTCTGTGATTATGGGTTTTTACTACAGGACGAGCTTTAAGAGAAGAAGGTGGAGATTAAAAAGTTTTTCAGAGTCTTATTTGTTTTTACCTTTTCTTTTAAAGGAAACATTTAGCTCTAGTTTGGTATGGATGTAGAACCTTTTTTTAGCTATTATGGTGAAAATTGGTGTGGCAGCTTTATTTTAGACTCCTGACTTTCTCATTCTCTTCATCTTTCTCCTTCTCTTTACTCTAACAGACTCGAGATCAAACATGAATAAAACTCGAGCTCATCTTGATTGTTACAACGGGATCTTGAGGCTGTCCCTTACATGCTAATCTAATGCACAAACCAAAAAAAAACACTCAACATCGGAAAATAGAAGTCGATTGGTCTGACACACATTCTAGCAATTGAAGGACCTAGATCACTCATGATTTCAACTAGATAGCATTTAAAAGTAGTTCATACACAATTTAATGGATGCACTTTTGAATGCAATGACAGTTCGAAAGCACAATTCAAGAGATTCACATTCACAAAATGTTGAAAACCTGATAGCTAAATTGACTTAACATGGAAAAATTACCTGATTGCTAAATTTATATAGACTTAACCTAGGAACGTACCGGTAACGTCACGGGGACAATTTTGAACACGGCCGGCTCAAACATAGTATATACCCCGGGGCAATCAGCAATGATTTGAGAAAAGGCCCTCTTTAACATATAAAAAAAAATTGTAATCAATGACACTGTTGCAACAATCCAAAACATTGTGCTATTTGTTTATTTCCTAGTTTTTCTTGAAAATATATGTCTCCACACCTTCAGCTCCTCATTCCACCTGAATCTGGAAAAACAAAACACTAGTAGTCATCCAAAAAAAATAAATGCAATCATAAGAAACGGTTATTTCGAGCTTGATGAAAATTCATGAATAATATTTTTAAATCAATGCTCTCTAATATGTTATTTTCAATGCATAAAATAGCAATACCGGTCAATCTTTCTTGAGACATTGAAGATATTAGATAATTTTTCAGCAATTTTAATTTTGAAAAGCTTCTTTCAGCTGAGGCTACAATCACAGTTATAGTCAGAAGAATTCGATAAACAATTAAAACATTCGGATAACAACCCACACTTTCAACAAACTCGAGAACGTCACTAGGTTCCATAGATACACCATATAAAGTCATTTGCAGCATTCTCAATTCAGAATAAAGATCATTTAAATCAATATCCGAAGAATTACCATGAGAAAAAATTTGGTAAAAATTAGTGCAATGCGTCCGCAGTTCATTTTCATTTAATACATTTAATTTTTCCGAATCAAACAAAAACCCAAACAAAGTTTTAAAATTCATCATCTGATCAAATATGTTCTTAACCGAAGTTATTGCCATGTCCACCACAACTAAAAAGTAGTTAACCCTAAAATCTCATGATCCTTAATTCTCTCGCTAAGATGGTTTCATTAAAAAAAAATCATCATTTACAAACTTATTTGAGCAGCCTCTTCAATTCGCAACAAAAGCAAAAAACTCTGTCCACAGATTTTGAGTAAACCAACCAATTTCTGTCACTAGTTTTCCCATTAATCAACTTCCTAGAATAATAAATGTATGAGAAATGTCTACACTTCTTATCTAAACGATACACAAGATTCATTTCTCGTTTAGACCATTTCTCAACTAACACATCTCTCATTTTGTTGTCTAGTGATAGGCTCAGGTTTTAACCTAAAAATAAATACTGCAAGTGCACAGGCAAACGCAGTAGTATAGAAAAGATCGAATCCACAGAGACTCAAGAATTTCGCAATAGATTATGAAAGTATTAAATTAAGCTAAGTAAAATCAGGTATTAAATAAAGAAATGCAGAAAATAAATAATCGGGAGGTAATCAATTAGGAAAAACGTCAGGTTCAGGGAATTTCTCAGGAAATCAAGTAATGACGATCAATTGGTTGGTCGGAATCAAATTACGAATCAGTTCTAGAACTCAAATCACTACGATATAATTAACCAACTATCGTTGCGAGAATTAACTATGTCTAACACCCTAGAAACCAAATCTCTTTGCGAATCTAAAAGCCTAAACAAGCATTAATCACAAGTTCGATATGTTCACAAATTATCTAAACCAAATCTCTTTGCGAATAGCTAACTTGCTCACCA
>VBRH01002267.1:0-11672 GCA_014578085.1 Cardamine resedifolia
TTTTTTTTTTTTTTTTTCATACTGTGTTTAATTTTCTAACACTATCGTTTTATATGTTAATCAGGAAAGTTGAGGACAAGCCAAGAGAACAGAAGCCCAAAGCCAGCGACAACAAACCTGTTATGAATGAATAATTAGAGCTACTTGTAATTTCGCTTTACTTTTTCTGATATGATATTTCTGCTCTAAGCAGCTTTTTAATGAAAACTTAAGTTTATTTCCTTTGCTAATCGCTTGTTTGGGTTAGCTATTTATTGATTAGTGGCCAGTTTATTCGAGTCAAATCCCAAAGAAGCTTATGAAAAAAATCTCATTCTTTGATTCAAAATATGACTGACCATTGATGCTACTGTAACTACTTAGCCTAACAAAACAATCAGTTAGTAAGTTTTGTGGAGTTTAAGGAAGCAAAAAGAGAGGTTTATTCATTGATTGATCACACATAACAAGTTCCTGCGAGACTGACTAATTTGCAGAAATTCAAAACACCCAAAAAGAAAGGTTCACAAAGATTCCATTCATAGAATCCAAATATTTCAGACCATTGTTGCTACTACAACAACCAAAATCCAACAGTGAGTTGGTAAGATCCTATCATTATAACAATTGTATATATGTAAAATTCCACACTTTATATCTCTTTATAACTAGTCAGGTTTAGTTTTGACTCTTTTCTTCTTCTTCTTGCTCCTGAAGCTTCCTCGCTTCCTCCTGAGTCGTCATCTGTTCCTCCATTGACTTCTTCCACTCCCAAAAGTTAAAAGCTTCTGTTCCTCTCACTTGTTCGCTTCCATATCTGTTCTGATTGTATTGCCTTCCTTCTTCCTCCTCAATCCTCCTCTGTTCTCGTAAACCTGATTCTCAAGCCAAACAAAAAAAGTGGAGCCTTGAGCACCCATTCTTTGAACGTTTCAGAGACTAAACAATGAGAGTTGCTACTTATGACAACCCCACAACACTCACTTTTGATTGTATCTAGCCTCTTCTTTACTTGAACTTTTCGCCCACCAACCCACACAGGAGATGCCTGAATAAGATTCATGCCAGCATTATCAAAATCAATCTAACAGATGTACAATTTTGGCTCCAAAAATCAGACCAAATGTTTAACTTTGGTCCAGGTCCAAAGCTCGTACCATTATTGCCCTCTTGGCTGCATCTGCTTCCTCGAACTCCACTAAAGCATAGTAAAAGTCCTACCAGTTTTACACAAATTAGTGTTTCCACGGATAACAAGGGTTTGGAAAAAGCTTATTAGTAGGCTCGGCTAGTTAAACATTTACCAATCCAGGGTGCCTAACTACAATTCCTCCTCTTTTAACTGGTCCAAACTGCTTAAATGCATTCTCAATCATGTCTTTGGTTACATTTGGAGGAAGCCTTTTAACGAAAACTGAACACTCTGTTAACGCTGATGAATAAACAAACAAAAGGTTAAATCAATAGATAAACAAAAGACCAACAAAGAAACCAACGTTACATCACGAACTCCTTACAATGAGACTCCTGATTGTTCCCTGTATCATCAACTGCATCAGTTTTTATCTCTGGAGAATGATCAGAAGACGAAGCATGTTGACCTTGACCTACTGGTACATCAGAGGCATCAGATATCTTGGAAACATCTTCAAGACTATCATTTGGTGCAACTTCCTCCGTTTCTATGACTGAAACCATTCACCACATTAAATCAAGGTCTTAGACACTTCCTCTATAGCAGAATATAATATAATAAAACCCATTGCCTTGTCACCCACCATTATTAGCAGGAGCCTCGGATATATCAATCAACCTGAACAAGTCATTAGAAGCAAAGTAGCCACCGTTTTCTTGAGGAGCAAGAAAGAAATGTTGGACGAATTTCCTTGCACGTCGTCTCTCGTTTGAAGTGAAATAGCCATCAACAACGACGAAGACACCCTCATCTATAGAGTCTTGGGAAGTGACACTGTTTACCTCAACCGAATCAAAACCTCCAGAAGATAGCATATTAAGATCCTTCTCATTTATACTCTGCTCCAAGATTAGGAATCAGTCAGAATCAAGATTTCACCAACGTCGACTCCATCAAGTAAAAAAGTATCTTTACCGATAAAGTTGAGTAACGCATTATCCCATCTAGTCCAGGTCGTGAAATGTGACTTTCATCTTTATAAAACTTACGGAGACGGTCCGGGTAGTTTTGCAAGACGAGATAGTACTGCTCTGCAAATGCATCCCCCACCTACATTTTAATACAGAGTTACAAATCACAGAGACGACGAGACAGGAGATGAAGCAGAGCATAAAGTTGTTGGATTGGATTAATATATACCTCTTTAGCAGTTGGTCGTGCATTAGGATCCATCGATACAGAGAATAAGCAATGCCCTTAACCTAAATGAATCAAATTCCTTAAATCTTGGGAACATAAACATTAAGAGAAACGATGATGAGAAGCAGCGGTTAACAATATAATCTTGACAACTTCGTAAGAAGATGAAGAAACAAGTAAAGATCGCTTTCGCGTTAGATACCCACAATCAAACGCCAAAGAAAGACGCAATGCTGATCTAATCATCGAACCAATGATAAACCGAAATTGTTGAATGACCAACTCACCTGAGATTATAGCGAGCAAGCGAGAGAAAATGAGAAATGTGAATAGCTCCGAGTTCTGCGACACCCAGGTACTCCAATGGCGATTCCTAGGGTTTATTCGCGACGAGGAAGAAGCTCCGTATGAGACGAAGAGGCCAGAGAAAGGGGCTGAGATTTTTTTGATTTCCTTTTCACTAGCTGAGTCCTATTTATGCAATTTCCAAAGCTACATATATTTACATTTGTTGCCACTGAGCAGCGCTAAGACGAGTCTACTCTTACGTCTAACCGTTGACCGTTTTATAAAAAAGAAAAAAAAAAAATTCGACATAGTTGGTTAGTAAGTCTGTTATGGTTAACTGCATTTGTTATCGGTTCAGTGTTCGGATAAATTAGAAATCGCAATGATCCATAATCCTGAAGATATAACCGTAATGGCTATTTAGTTTGGTAAGTTTTTTTTTTTGGGAGTTAAATATAGCTGATAAGTTAGTTCTTGAATATTACTATTCATTTCTTTTTTGGTAGGGGGTAAATTACTCATATTTGAAACCAGGCCTAGCAGAAGAATATGTTTAGTTTTTTTTTTTTGGTAAAATAAGAATATGTTTAGTTTCGAAATACAAAAGTGATTTATATGCTTCGTGTCTATGAAGATAACCCAAAAATAAAGCGTGCTTGAAGATAAACATATTTGTTTATGAGATGTACGTAGAATAATTGTATAAACAACCTAAAGTTATGATGTGAATATACATACTCTGGGGTCAGAGTTTAAGGGTCAATGCTTACATTAATGTAATTAAAGTTTTAATGTGGTTATATTGCTGGTAAGTGGCAAATGACTTGCGCTTTTTTGTTATCTCCTAAACCGATTAGACAAACAATTTTATAGCTAGCTTAGTTATATCTCCTTTATGGCCCACACATCCAGATTTTCAAGCTTCCATGTATAAATCCCATAAAATTCTTTGAAAAAAATCCCATTAATTGATCCAAAACATGACTGGACATTGATGCCACTACAGGAACCAATAACTCTCGTGTTCTTTCATTGTAACTTCATAGTCAACTCACAAATCAATCAATTAGTAACTTTCTATGATTCTCATTATACACATGTATATATGTAAAATTCCACGCTATATAACTATTCTCAGGTTCGTTTTTGATTATTCTTCTCTCCTGAAGCTTCCTCCTGAAACTTCTGCCAGTGTTGTCATTAACTTGTGGTCCTCTCACTTCCTCGCCTCTGCATATGTTTCCTGGTCACCTGATTCTCAACCAAACAAAAATGGAGTCTTGAGCACAATTCTTTGACAGTTACAGAGACTAACTAATACTCCCACAAACTCACTTCTATAGACACGTCGCTTCTTCACCACGAAAGCTTTACGCCCACCAATCAATATAGGAGACGCCTGAAAAAGATTCATGCCAGCCTTATCAAAACAAATCAAACAGTTGTGCAATTTATCCCGAGAGTCAGAACAAATGTTTTAAACAAAGGACAAGGTCCAAAGCGTGCACCTCTATTGCGTTCTGGGCGGCATTTGCTTCCTTAAACTCCACAATACCATAAGAAATTCTCTACCAGTTTTACACAAGTAGACAAATTAGTGTTTGTTTACCCCATGAAAAAAGGTTTTGAAAGATGCTTCTTAGTAGTTTAGTTAACATAATATATACCCATTTGTGTCTAACTTCACATCCACCTGGTATAATTTCTCCAAACTTCTTAAATGCATTCCATACCAAGGCAAATGTTGCGTCTGGAAGAAGATTTGAAACGCAAATGGCTGCATCCTCAGTTACCGCTGTTAAATAAACACACAAAAGGTTAAAGGGAGTGTATATATAAACTGGATAGATAAAGACCAAATGGTCGAAAATCTTATGAAATTCTTTACCAAATTAAAAAAAAAAAACAAACACTTTGAACGTTTCAGAGACTAAACAATGAGAGTTGCTACATATAACTCACTTTTAACTCTATCTAGCTTCTTCCTCACCTCCACTTCTTGCCCATCAACCAACACATGAGACGCCTGATTAAGATTGATGCCAGCATTATCAAAACCAATCTAACCGTCGTACAGTTGTCTCCAAGAGATCAAATTGAATGCAATGAGTCGGACCAAATGTTTTAACATTGGTCCAGGTCCAAAGTGCGTACCTTTATTGCCCTCTCGGCGGCATTTGCTTCCTCGAACTCCACATAAGCAAAGTGCTACCAGTTTTATACAAGTAGACAAATTAGTGTTTCAAAACAAGGGTTCGAAAAAAGCTTGTTAGTAAACTGTTTAACATTTACCATTCGAGGTTGTCTATATTCAATTCCTCCTCTTTTAACTGGTCCAAACTGCTTAAATGCATTTTTAATCATGACGTTGGTTACGTATGGAGGAAGCCCTCTAACGAAAACTGAACACTCTGTTGACGCTGATGAATAAAACAAACAAAAGGTTAAATAAATAGATAAAACAAGACCAACAAAGAAACCAACGTTACATCACGAACTCCTTACAATGAGACTCCTGATTGTTGCCTGTATCATCAACTGCATCAGTTTTTATCTCTGGAGAATGATCAGTAGACGAAGCATGTTGACCTTGACCTATTGGTAGAACAGAGGCATCAGATATCTTGGAAACATGTTCAAGACCATCATTTGGTTCAGAAACTCTCGATGATTCATCTGCAACTTCCTCCGTTTCTGGAACGTTCTCCGCTATGACTGAACCATTCACCAAATTATTATATCAAGGTCTTAAGACACTTGCTCTAGAGCAAAAATATGGAAGTTACTAATAATTAAACCCATTGCCTTGTTACCCACCATTATTAGTAGAAAAAATGGATTCGTTAACCTTGGTTATGTCAAGAAACGTGAACAAGTCATTACAGGCATAGTAGCCTTTTTCTTGGGGAGCAAGAACGAAAGTTTGGGTGAAGGTCCATGCAAGTCGCTTGTTTAAAGTGAAATAGCCATCAACAACGACGAAGACATTCCCACTTTGAGAGTCTTGGGACATGACACGTGTCACCTCAACAGAATCAAAACCTCCAGAAGATAGCATATTAAGATTCTCATCTATATCCTGCTCCAAGATTAGGAAGAATCAGTCAGAAACCCAACGTTACTTAAAACGACTCAGTCAAGAGTCAAGAATAGTATCTAACCGATAGAGTGTAGGTACGCATTATTCCATCTAGTCCACGCCGTCCGATCTTACTGTGATCTTTATAAACCTTATGGACATGCTCCGGTGAGTCTTTCAAGAGAACATAGTATCGCTTTGCAAAAGCATTCCCCACCTACATTTTTAATATTTTTATACAGAGTTACAATCACAGGAAACGAAATCCGATGGAACAGAGCATACAGTTGTTGGATTATATACCACTTCAGCAGAATATCTTCGTTTACCAGAAACCATTGTTTCAGAGAATAAGCAATGCTCTGGACCTAGCGATCATATCCAAATGTAAAACCCTTAAAATCTTGACAAAAAAATGGCTACTTCTTGAGAAAAATGAAGAAACAAGTTAAGATTGTTTTCGGATTTCACGCAATACCCACAATCAAACGTGAAAGACACGTTACTGATCTAATCTACAGTCAAAACGAAATCGTTGAAAGAAGACTCACCTGAAACGATATAGCGAGGGAGAGATAAAGAAGATTGTGGTAGTAAATAAAGCCGCGATTGAATATGAGTAGCTCCGAGATCGGCGACACCCACTTCAATGGCGGTTCCTTGGGTTTTTTCGCGCGGTTAGAGACGAAGATGCGAGAGAAAGAGGCTGAGAACTTTTTGATTTGGATTTCTCTCGCTCCATTCGCAGAGTCCTTCCTATTTATACAATTTCGTAAGATATATATATTTACATTGGTTGCCACTGAGTGTCTACTCACTACTCAGCGCCTAATCGTTTAGCGTTTTCGTTTGTTGGTTAGTCAATCTGTTATGGTTAACTAACTTTATTATCGGTTTAACGTTCGGATAAAGCAATTATTATCTGATGGGTTTTTTGTAATTTTCCAGTGAGAATTAAGAATTCGGTCGTTTAGCTGCTAAATGGAAATTATTATTAAGTGAATCACAGGTAATCATTTGCAAGAATAATAAAACTATAAATTTTCATCAAAGAATATTTGTTGACGAATTCAATTTATATGAAACCGAATTGACTTATAACGTCAGAATTTTAATTAAATTAGTTGAAAAATATTATTAAAAATAAAAATAAAAATCTAAGAAATCACTGATAGCGAGTCCCTTGGAACTCATTACGTCCATCAGGGAAACATATTCACATACACAAAACACAATACAAAGAAACAAAAGATGAAATTGTCGTTCAAAAAGTTGAGGGAACAACGGTTATATGCCTCAACGGATGTGACACATTGGTCCAACCGGCGTGAACGATGAACTCAGCCGGCGAGAAAGACGTTCCGTGGCAGACGCAGATTATACTGATCTCTGATTTTGAGTACAGATACAGAAACCCATTTACGGTTTTGCCCTCGGGACCGTTACCCGTGCTAGTCACGCAAGGCATCTGAGCAAACGGAAGCAAACTGCCGTTTACTCCGTTACCATTACTTTTGGGACGTGGTTTTGGCGGCTTTCCAATCTCTTTGGGTACAGAACTGGACCATTCTTGGGTCTCCGCTACTACCGCATCCTTTGAACGGTCTGTGCTATGCACGGTTTCCTCTGTACCGATCTGAATGTTGTTTACCGGAGGTCTAACCGGTTTGGATTGGCCAGATTGTGCCCCAAAGTCGCAACTTCCACCTAAACATAACCATATAATTCTGAATTATCTTCATGCAAATACCATAATTTTCGTGATTCTTCAACAAAATCAACACATCGAGCTATATATATACTGTCTTCATAACTACTACGAAAGACATGCTATGAAATATGGTTAATAGCGAATCAAAATTCAACCTCATCAAATGTTTTGTTTTCTTACCACTGTCTTTTTTTAAACTTTCTAATCTAAATTTTGAAAACTAACATTTTAATTAAATAAAAATAAAAAACATTGTCAAAAGAAATCCAAAATTTTAAATATATACTTTATGAATATCAAATACAAGTTATATTAATTAATCTAATTTTTCTTACGCAATTTGGACTAATCTTCTAAAGTATTTAGAGTATATACAAAACATTTATTAAAAAAGCTGTCATATTACCTTCTTGGCGAGATGAGCTGGGATCGGATACGTCGGAGGAGGTGCAAATGGGTGACCCAATCGTAACGTCTTTACTGTTTTCCGTAAGTTGACCCTTCCCATAACCGTTATCGATTCCGCTAAAGCTCAAATCCAAATTCACGCCGTTAGTTACTCCGTTAAGGATTCCTTTACATTCCGATCTGATCCTCTTATATTCTCCTTCTTCTCCGCTTCTCTGCTGCTGCTGCTTCGCTTCCCGCTTCCTCCGTGTTTCCTTTCTCCTCGTCACATTCGCCGTTCCGCCCTCAGTATTAACGCCGGCATTTTTCCCGCATCCGACGGCGTTAGATTGTCCTATTAGTTTAGATTTCTTTATTTTCTTGAAAGAACCTCCCAGAGAAAGACATAGCTCGAGCTCGACCTCCTCATCTTCTCCAAATTTTGTTGCCATTAATGAAATTCAACAAGCATGTAATGTCAGAAACAATATCCAAAAGGGTTTTGAAGCTTCCCCTACTTATTTTTAAGAGAAAGGAAGACTATGAGGGACGGAGAAAACTAAAAAGAGATGAGAAAGGCTTTGGAACATGACACGTGTCCGATAAGGATAGTGGACATGGGCGTTTTTCAATTACACGTATGAATCAGTAAATTAAGAGAAGGGTTAATAAACTTTATTAGAGCTACAATCTCGGATTATCGATAACGCTTTCCGTTTGTTTTGTTGGTTTCTACTTCCATTGGTTATAAAAATCAGCGTTTGATATTCGACGAAAAGTCCCGAGGCCGCCACGTGTAACACGTACATAAAACAGTTAACACGTGTACCCAGAGATCCTGCTGGCTTTGACGAGGACACGTTGGTTTTCAATTCTTCTGTCTCCTATCTGACTCCGCGAATCTCGAGCACGAACTCGACTCTGGTTCTGACACGTGGCCAGCATCTGTTAACTACGGTCCCACAAACGTCAAAAGACAGTGTAATAGGTTAGACAATTCAGCTCTCAGATTAATCTCATCTGACGTGACGGACGTGTATGTATCCACGCGGTTCATTTTGGCCGGATTCACGGGCACGTGGTTGATTACAAATGGCTGTAAAGAACCATGTTATAGATGGACGACACGTGTCTGACTTCGAATCGTGAAACAGCTTGCAAAAGTTGCTTTATAGCTTAGCTATCAAATGTTCCAGCCCTACTTCCGCTTGCATGAGTTGCACCTGGAAAGCGGAAAAATGAATGAAGATTCTTTGAATATATCGTGGGAAAATAGCAACTTAATGTCCTTTTTTCGTTATGATTTTTTCGGTTAATAAAATATGATAAACAAATATTTTTAGAAAAGAAAACCGCACTTTAAACTATATTTTGACAAAAATTTCACGACATTTTTATGAAATTGTCATTAGTTTAGATTATTTCAATTATTGTTACAATATTACTTTTTAGTCTTTATTATCATCAAGTTCATGATTCAATTGTCTTCTCTAAGTTTGCTTTATGGATGTTCTCTATTCCTTCCTATTATCATCACATGATTCATACTCATGTCATGCTTGATCCCGAGCATCAGAATAATTTGGATTTATAGATCAGATGACTCTGTTTGACTAAGGTATACTAGGCCGGTTCAAGTTAATGGGCTGATGTTTTAAGCTGAGGCCCAAATAAAGCCTTTTCTCGCGGAGACAAGAGTTAGTGCCGTTTGAATGTTTGATCTTCTGCTTCTTTGTCGTCTTATATTCTTTATGGAGTACAATTTATGATGGTGAAATATGGGCCATATGTGGTATGAGCAGACTATCGCCGAGTCTGAAAACTTGATGACCGATATTGAGATCCGCTAAAACAAGGTGATTGCTAAAGGGGTATATTGCATATCCCTATCCTAGATAAGCTAAACCAGTTTCCAAACAGATCTATCTCTCTCGTTTCAGAAATTATTACGATTGCAAATTTGCAATCCCTAATTCGACTTTGATCAAATCGGAGAATTTCACGGGATGGCTACAGCCGTTGGAGGTGGCAGCGACGTCGAGGTCGGATTCGCGAAGCTGCAAGGTGAAGATTTCGAGTACTATATGCAGTCATACTCCATTATGCTCGGCCGGAATTCTAAGAAATCGACTGTCGACGTCGACCTCTCCTCCTTGGGCGGCGGGATGAACATTTCGCGCAATCATGCTCGGATTTTCTATGATTTCACGCGACGCCGCTTCTCACTCGAGGTCCTTGGCAAAAATGGCTGCTTCGTTGAAGGTGTCCTCCATCTCCCTGGGAATCCTAACGTCAAGCTCGACTCACAGGACCTTTTGCAGATTGGTGACAAAGAATTCTACTTTCTCCTACCGGTTCGGAGCATCTTAGGCGGGCCTTTGGGACCTAGGCACCACGTCTCAGGGCAGACTAGTGTTGTTCCGTACCAGCATAGTTATCATTCGGGTCCGGGTTCTGGGTCGGGTAAGAAGGGCGCACGGAGTAGAGAGTTGTATGAGTATGAAGATGATGAAGACGATGACGACGACGATGAAGAAGATATCAGGGGCAGTGGAAAGAAAACAAGGAGAGATGGACTTGAAGGATATGCTTCCGGAGGTAAAACCAGATTGCTCATTATAGCTTAAATTCATTGCGTAACCACATAGAATGTAATGCAAGTAATAACTAAATAGAATGTGATGCTTAGATGATCAGATCATGCCCTTTTGTCTTTTTGAGTATAAGTTTTAGTGATTGCTGATTGTAGCTTCTTAGACTTGGATTTGCATGATCGTAACGCCGCTATGTTTTCATGTGTGCAGACAAGAAGAGAGAGGGAAGATCAAAGATAGATCGTGAAGCTGATGATCAACAAGTTTTGCAGCTGGAAGAGAAAGATGTGGTTTCATCTGTTGCCACTGTGCTTTCCGATTTGTGCGGTCCGGGAGAGTGGATGCCTATGGAAAAACTTCATTCAGTGGTTAGTTTTCACTAGAAATTCACCTACCTTGTTTCAGTACAGAATGTAGCTCGAGTAATCCATTGAAACCAAACTCGTATATTAGTGTCCGGGTGAAGCTAGGTCCTTAATCAGCTTTCCAATGGTTGTGTATAACTCTAGCAAGTATGTTAATTACTCTACAGGTTTTGAATAACAAGAGTAGGCAACGAAGTCCTATTTTTATGAATTAAGCTCTTTGTGTTTCAATTATAAAGGCTAATGCATGATATGTGACAGATATTGAAGGCATATGGAAACGTATGGCATCACAGTCGAGTAAGAAGGTACCTGACACAAGAAGACTGGACTATCCCTGAAGCAAAGGGTAAACCATGGTACGGTTTGCTAACACTGCTGAGAAAATATCCTGAGCATTTCGTCATCAACACTCGATCAAAGGGAAGAGTTACGTCTGAATCCGTATCTCTCGTTTCCCTACTCTCATGAAAACTTGACCTTAGTGACTCGGATTAAGCTTTTCTCTCTTTTCTTTGTTACGTTATTATTATTATATGTAAAATTTTTTTGACATTGATGAGTAATACGCTCTGTCGTTTTCAATTTTTGTCAATAACATGGAGATTTTTCTTTCTTTCATCTTTGATAAAGAACTAAAATTGTAATCCGTACCTCACTATTAGGGGAAAAAAAACACGTTTGAAGTGAAAATAATGCAATTCAGAAGTCGTTGTATTTGGTGGATTAGGCCCATCAAAGAGAAAAGGCCCAAACAGAGAATCCAGACACTATAAAAGGGTTGAATGTAGACAGTCTTAGGGTTTTCTCATTTCTGTTGTAGCCATTGAAATAAAATCCTGAGATCGAAAAAGCAAAAGTCTGTGATAGCGTACAAGATAGTTGAAGATGATTTATGATGTGAATTCTGGTCTTTTCAGATCCTTCCTGAGCC
>VBRH01002268.1:0-11376 GCA_014578085.1 Cardamine resedifolia
ATTGAGCTTTTGGTGGACAAAACCGAAAATCTTCGCTCACAGGTTATACTCTCTTGCATGCATTTATCTTCTATGTACATCTATATGTCTACACTCACACAAAGACGAGCATCTCAAAGTACCTTTGATATTTTACATCTGTTTCATTCTATTGTTTTATCTTGTATTTGATTAAACTCCAACTGCTACAAGCACAAGATTTCAGAACAACGGGAACACAGATGTCGATACCTAATATGTTAGCAGGGCAAATCAGAAACAAACATCAAATACAGACTGTGCTAACGTGAGTGGAACGAGCTAGCAAATAGAACATGTTACATTAATGAGAATATAGCAAACATGTTAACATTCTGACTTTCGAACGCTACTTAATTATCTTGATAATCAGAAACATAACATCAAACACATACCGTGCTAACGTGAATGGTGAGAGTTAACGAATTGAAAATGTTAACTTCAACAGATAAGGCTAACATAGATGTTAATAATTTGGCTTTAACCGCTACTTAGATATCGCGATAATCAGAATGGTAAATGTTGCTAACTTCTATGGTACCAGTTGGCAACTCAAAATGGGATGCAAACCTACTAAATGCCCAACACAAGAATTGAGTGATAACCGATAAGACGATAATAAATAAATTATACATGCATCAATCATGTCTGCTAACAATTGTTGTCGTGATAAACAGAAATCAACAGACAAACCAAGCATGATAACGCGTGCTAACGTGTGATAACACAGATGGTAACTGACACAAATATAATGCAACTTAGGACTAGAGAGCATGCAACATGCAGAATAGGAGATAGAAGCATTTTTTTCTAGAAAATGTACAGTGTTCTGTGTGAAAAGACACTCTCCAGCAAACTAATTTTCCAGTTATATGTTGGTATCAACTGCAGTTGCCCTACTTAATTTTTGTGAATAAAGTCAAATCCACATTCACTGTTATAAATAATTGCATTTATTTTGTGATGTGTGTGTCAGAATTTACCTAAAGAGGACACAAGGTAAGACTGCAAGTCCACAACCCAGCCGTGTGTAGTACTTAAGGATCGATCCCACACAGAGAGGAAAGTCACAAGATTGAATTCTATGAGAGTATCACGAATATTAAGGTGGTTATTTTTGTGGTTTTCTAAGCTAAACTAAACTAACTAAAAGCGGTGTAAACTAAATAGGTAAAGCGTTGAGCGCAATGGGGACTATCCATGGATCATGGCTCTCTAGGGTTTTAGCAATTATCATAGATCTTCTCTTATTAGGGTTCACGAACTCGCATAACATACATCTATAAACTAGTCTACTTCCGCAACACTAGCTAACTATGTTTATTCTCCTCATGGTTCAGCTGTCGCAAAACCATGATAAAGTCTATTCACGCATTATACTTAGATGGTCTTAGTTCACAGTAGCTTCGTGGCACACAGCTTTCGGCCGGCCAGGATAACTACCGCTCTGCCTAGTTAGTTCGGGAGAGGATGCTGCAACTGTTGTTGGGACCCTTCTCCTAAGTTCAGTTGCAAGTGATCAATCAAGCAAGTAAGCATTAAGGACGAATCTAAGCTGAAGAACCCTTGTCTTTAGATAGAGAGAAAAACGAATCTAGCAACCTAACAACACTAAACCCAATAAATAGACTACTCACACATAATTAAACAAACCATGGCAAGAGTTGATATGGAAAGCATAATTATATATAAGTTTAAAGAGGATTTTAGGGATATTCTCTGTAGAGTAATTGATCTTCTCCCTCAGACTCAAAACAATGGAAAACAAGATGAAAATAAAGGAGAAACGAAACAAGGGAGCTCGGCGGTGATGGAGGATCTCTGGTTCTTCTTCAATGGTAGGGGGGCGGCTCTGCTGCTCCATATTAGCTCTCCTCCTTCTTAGGTTAATTAGGACTCGTATATATAGGTCTTAGAGGCGGTAGAATTAGGTTTAGGGCCTCACGAGACGAGTTAAGTGAAGAACGGTCATTTTGATCAAAGCAGCAGGGAATGTGGGCTGGCGCTGCCTCGGGCCTTCTGGGAGCCCCATAATGGGCTTCCAACGCTCCTCTGGAACTTTTGGCCGCGCTTGCATGCCCTCTGCAGAGGCCTGTCTTCGGTTCGTCATAAATTTTGATTGGCTGAATGGATTGGAGTGATTTCAATTGGAGATGAAATATGACTCTTCTAGCTTTCCAATGATATAGAGAATGTTGAATTTGTATCAGTGGAAGGTCACCAAACGTAGCCTTCAATCTGGAGCTCTGAAACTGTCTTCGAGCTCCTTTTGCTGCTTTTCTCCGAAAAACCTATAAAGACTCTCTATATATATATATATATATATATATGTTCAAAAATCCTTGATAAAACATTATTTTCACTTGAAATCCTTATTAAAAACGTATAAAAAAATAGCTAAAATAGGTAAAAATACGATGTTATCAACTCCCCCAGATTTAGACTTTGCTTGTCCTCAAGCAAACAAGAAAGTAAAGCCATGGAAAAGAAGTTTGAAAATCACGGGAACTCGCTTGATATCTAGGACCGTGCTCTAAAAGATAAGCTGCGAATTCCTAAAAACAAAAACTCACGTTAGAACATTCTCACTATAGTCCCTCAACCTTTTCATCTCTTGTCCATCCTTCTCAAACCTACAAAAGAACACTGAATTCACATCAATCATCTCTCTACATTCATTAAGTTTAGCGTGAGATTTCTCATATGATTGTGTCATTCAGGGTAGACGGCACTTGGTAAAAAGGGAGGCTTTTTGGTGTTTGTTGATGGATTTTAAAGTGTTTAGGGTTACCGTATATGGCAAGATTGCTAGCTATCATTCAAAACAGCAAGAGAGCTTAGAACTGTTGAGATCCACGGTTCCCCACTACTCCTTCATATGGTGTCTCTCTTCTTTTTATTCTTCTTCTCCTTGATTCCCCCAGACTTATACTTTTTACGGGAATCGATTGTAAACAACTCCAACTCTTCTATAGTGTGATCCATGGAACTCTATTTCTCTGTGCTTCTGAGACTTTTATTAAGTAACAGTTTCCTTTCCTTTCGTTTTTTTTCATTTTTCCGATTTTTTTTTTTTCGAAAGGGGAAACGGTTCTCTATGAACATTAGTCTCATAAGACACGAGTTTATACCTGATTTTCATGGTTCCCTTGGATAGAATGAATTTCCAACTCAAATCTCAATGCTTCTTTCAGTTTCTGATACTTCGATCTTCTTGTAGAGGAAAACCGTGTCGTTCTTTTCTCTCAGGCGTTTTTGTACATAGATGCAAAAGGGAGAAGGAAAAAGAATTGGTTGAGGTTAGAAGGTTTTTTGGTTAAGGGTGTGGAACCACTAAAAGTGAGTGGCCATTCAGGATCAACAAGAGAGTGGTAAAAATGGGGAAAGGAGTCCTGAATGTTTTTGCTCGTTTCCCTGATCTAACACATCCAATGAGAAATAATTAAATCTGGTTATTTGTCAAATAAAATAGAGTTGATGTAAGTTCCAACATAATCTCTACAAGATGAGATTTCAGGGGAGTGATCCAGTTGCGGTGTTCTAGGTATTGTCTTCTCTAGGCAAATCCTGACGAAGTCATCACTCAGAAATTGGTTTAGAGTACATATTGGTAAATATCATCATATAGCAAGGTCATAGTTTCCTACATATTTTTGACTCAATAAAATAGAAAAAATAAATGACTTGATAAAATTCATTAAAATGACTCAAAGCTAAAACCAAAAAGAAATAAAATACGTTAGTAACGGATAAACATCCTCTCCCAGACTTAAATCACATTGTCCCCAGTATGAAAAGATGGTGAGAAGATGGGACTGACTCGATAAATAAAATGAAAATAAAATAAAGGAAAATAAAAGATGGGATAAGTAGGTGATACGGTGGTGAGTGCTCTCATGGTGTGATGAGAGTGAGGCGAAGCGCCTAGTGCTGTGTGGTATCATAAGGAAAGGGGTAGTCATGCTGTCCCGTCGTCCTAAGAACAGTCCTCATACGTGCCATGCATCTATCCTTCATCGCCATCTCTTGTTGAAGCATGCGGCACAGCTCTCTCTCCTCTACAAGGGTGAGGCCGTCGTTCGTAGGTGCTGGTGGCTGAGGCTGGCGTAGAGGTGGAAGTCCGGTGGATCCGAGAATGATCCTAGCCTTTCTCTTCACGTATTGGCCGATGGTGTAAGGGAGGTAGCCGTCATGGAACTCCACATTTACGGGAGTCCAAGTCATCGTCTCCCTACTCAAGCGTGGTAAAGATGTAGAGGGGAGTAGAATAGTGCGTACCAATAAGGCTGGAACCGTGTATCGGTAGCCAAACATTTCGGGATGCATTTGTGCGCCGAAAATGAATTTAATGGAAGATAGCCATGGGAGGTCCATCCAAGAATCATCTTGGCATGGGGTTCTTAAACCAAAATCAACTCCTCCCGCTCTCATGATTTCAGTGATAACACCGCCGTATGTGGTGGAGGGGGTTCGGATCCGAGGAAGAGAGAGCGTCAAACTTTACCGTGGTGAGTCGCACGGAAAGTAAGGAGGCGTGATGTACTCTCAAGACTGAAAGTGTGAATGGGGCTTGGAGAACATAAAGCTCGTCGTGAAGAACTCCTCGGTTTTTCCTAGCAAACAAAGTGTTAGCAAGGAGACGATGTACGAGTCTTACCGCCAGGTGCTTAATGTGGCTTGATTTTGCTTTATTGGAGCTATAGGCGCCATGGGCTATCATTCCCCAAAAGTCGGTGCTAGCGGATGAACTATACTCGATGCCATCATGGTACTCAAATCCAAGTGACTGTCCCAATTGTTGAATCGTCAAAGAGTAGGTAATGCCATCAATGATGAAGCTCAAAATCCCATCACGTGCAATCGGGTTCTTGCATTTGGGGTAAGAGAGCGTGACAGTAGCTAGGAATTGTCTTGTCTCTTCTTCGTATGTGGGACTAGTGAGGAATAGGAACGCGCGCATATGGAGAGCGTCCAAGTACCACATCACGTCCTCACCAGTGCCCAAGGAGTAGATGGTCTTGTAGTTGATTTTGAGAGTTGGAAAGATTTCCATCTTATCAATCGCGGATTTGTAATCCTTGGAGGGATCCATCTTTTGTCCATATGGGACCATCCTAGGTTTTGTGCTTCTCGAGGATGCTTGTTGTTCCGTATGGGAACGTTGCGGCAAAGATTGCATCCATACTCATAACGGTACATCATCATCGAGTGGCGGTGGCGCTACTTTTGTTCTTGAAGTCTTTTTCCTTTCCTTGCTTCTTTGTGTATCGTTAGCGTGCTTTGTTCGCGTCTCATTAAACTAGTCGGATAGCTCCACATTTCGTCGTGGTTTCTCACAATTCATTTCTTTTGCCATGTTCTTTGATATTAGACGTGCCTCCATGTCTACCTAAAGACATGAGAAACATAAAAAATTTCAAGTGAGCGGCCATGAATGTGAATCGATCGTGTTGTGCTTGATCAATCATGTTGACAAACGTCTCTATAGATAATAGCATAAGTAAATATCAATGAGAGTGTCAAGTGATAGCAAGAGTTTCAAGTTTTTCAAATCACAAATCAATTTCCGTTTTTGAAAAATCACAAAAATGATAAACTCTAAATTCTCAAAAATTAATCTCAAACATGTTAAAAACTCAACCAATAAGTGATATACATGATCAAAGAAGTGCAATGAAGTGGATTTCATCAAATTTGCATAATTTATTTTGGATTTCTAAAGAACCCTAATTTATTTTGGATTTCTAAAGAACCCTAATTTCAACATATGAGATTTTCAAATTCATCAACTAGATCACTATAAAATCAATGGCTAAACATCCTAGATCATTGTATATAATTCCCCAGCAATTCCTAGCAATCTAGATGCTTGTATGAAGGAGAATTAACAAATATCTAATATGAGTTTAATAGAGAAATTGAGAAATAGAAGTCCATACCTTTGCAATTGATAGAGAATAGGAATAGATTTGAATTCCCAAGGAAATTTGAATGAGAAGTATGTGAAAACATGTAGAAAAACTCTAGAGTTAGAGAAAAGTGATTTTTATGTTCTATCTCTCTTTAGTGTGAAAAAGATGAAGTGAGATTGCTTTGATCCAAAAAGTGAAACCTTTTCTCTTTAAAAGTGGTTTTTAAACCCGAAAAAGATTTTTGAAATTTTTTCCGTCTAAAACCGAGATTTTGTAAACTTACCTTGGCATACACGTTTATGGTTTAGTTGTGTCTAGAAACGGGCCTCGGTTTAGCTTGGATTGGTCGGGAAACTGAAACGGGAAGAATCAGAACAGGAAACGACGGGATGCAGGAAAGGGCTGCTGGCGCTGCTGGAGAGCCCGCATGAGGATACTACTCCTGGCGCTGCCCTGGAGTATGCAGGAGCGCTGGCAGCTCCTGTTCCGTCTTTTGTCTTCTCGACTTACCTCGTGTTTTGATACTTGTTTCCCTTGATTCTTTTTCATGAATAGGTCAAGTTCTTGGTGTTTAAGACTTCTTGCCCAACTCATTTTGTTTTGTCCTTCAATTACGGTTCTTCTAACCGTCGATACTCTTCTTCCTTCTTGATCTTTTTACTTTTCTATTTTATAATTTTTTGTGTTTTTCTGATGTATCCTAAGACATTAAACTGAAAATATTAGTACTAAATGCAAATAAACTTAAATTAAATGTACCTAATGCAATACGAAATGTGTTGACGCAAAATGGAGCCGGGAGCAACAGGAGCAGAAGCTGGCGCTGCTGGAGAGCCCGCAGCAGCGCTGGAAGTGAGTTCTGGCGCTGCCCTGGACCTGTGGCAGCGCTGGCAGGGCTTCGTCCCGTTTCGGCTCCAAGCCGTCCTTCGTCTTCCTTTTTCTTTTGTTTTCTAATTTTTTCATGCAAAACCTAAAACTAAAATATGCAAAACAATGAAAGTAAACTAATATAAATATTAAAAACCTTACCAAAGGGTTGCCTCCCATTAAGCGATTTTGGTTTAAGTCGTTAGCTCGACTTAGGTGCCTGTTTAGGCGGGGTGAAGAATTTCTCCAGGAATTGGGTTCCCCGTAGCTTCTTCCAGGTGAGGATCCTTCGTCTTAGATGTGTCCATGATAATATGAGATTCTTTGGCTCCAGTAATGATCTTAACTCCAAGCAATAGATCCTTAGTGTGGTTGACCATCTCATCTATTTGCTCTTTACATGCCTTTCTTATGCTAGGCGACACAATTATTCGGACTCTACCGTACGGGTATGGTAAAGACTTGATCCTTGGCTCCTTAGCTTTGTTTGAGAAGTCCTTGTTACTTCATTTGTCAATCTCCCGGTCGTTCATGCTTGTTTCTTTCCTCCTTGACTTAGCGTTGTAAGGATTTGTTGGAAAGTGGACCTTAGGATTAATGTTGGTGAACATGGTTCTCTTCATAGAATGATCAATGACGGCACCAACAGTAGCAAGGAATGGTCTCCCAAGGATTAGAGGTTTTTCGTTCCTCCCATCCATGTCCTATATATAGAAATCTGTAGGAACAATGCAGTTTGATACAACTAGCTGCAAGTTGTGAACCATACCTTCCGGTGTCTTTTGTGAGGAGTCTCCAAAGACTAAGTCGAGATTTGATGGGGCTAGATTTCTCAGCCTAAGTTTCTCTGCAATATTTTTTGGCATAACATTGACATTAGAACCAGAATCACAAAGAGAGTTAGGGAATTCAATGCCTGTTATGGTGCAAGGGAAAACAAAACGCCATGGTTCTTCAATTTTTGTGAGCCTCCTTGGTGGGTAGTGTTTTGGCTTCTCCTTGTCCAAATTTGCCTTGCTGGTCGCGTCTTCATTTGAGTAAAAGAGGGGCACTATATCTTTAGTCTTGTCGGCCTTGGCGACTTGAGAGGTGAGGATTGGCGCGGTGGTGGTCACGTTGCAATATATTGTTTTCAGTTTTTCCCGGTAGTACTCCAGTTGGTCTTCCAACGGCTTCAGCGGTTTGAATGACCTGAGTCTCTAGCTTCTTACAAAAGGTTTGTATACCTTCAAACTTACCATTCAAAGTATTATAGATTCCATCTATCTTGGTGTGGATTTCTTGAGTTTGCTTTCGATGTGAATCTATTAGTTACTGCATCATCATCTCGAGCTTGCTCTCTAGAGGGTTGGGCGCTTGGACTGGTCCAGTTTGAAACGGTACCCTGTTGTTGTTGTTGTAAGGAGCTCGGAGCTGAAAGTTGTTTCCACCATAGTTGCTGTTTTGAAACTTGCCTTGGAAAGGCTTAGATTTTTGCGGATAAATGGTCTTAAGGGTTCTCCACATTTGGGTTCCTGTAAGAGAGATTAGAGGTGTTTCTAAAATTGTTGTTAAAGTTATTACCGTAACCGCGGTTTTGGTAGTATCCTTGAGCACCAACATAGTTAACTTCTTCTTCTTGAATGTTTGAAACTGGATCAAACTCATAGAAGTTTTCTTCTTCTGCGCCTCCAATGGTCTCACAAGCTTGTATTGGGCGTTGGTTAGTCCTTAGAAGTTTACTCAGCATGTTCTTAAGCTCAGCTATTTGCTTAGAATCCGAGTCATTAGGACGTACAGTCCTATCAAAGTTGGTAGAACCATTGCTGTTACTTGCAGCGAGATTGTCAATGAGAGATCTTCCTTCATCAACGGTTTTAGTGGCAAAGTCTCCATTGCTGGCTGTGTCTAGTGAGAGCTGGTACTTAGGATGTAATCCTATGTAGAAAGTACTCATAAGATTTCTGTCCGAGAACCATGGTGAGGACAATCACGATCATAATCCTTAAAGCGCTCCCATGCTTCATGGAAAGATTCAACGGGTCCTTGTTGAAAATTCTGCATCTTATTTCTAAGCAAGTTGGACTGAGATTTTGTGTAGAACTGGTTGAGGAAAGAGGTCTTGCATCCTCTCCAATTAGTGATTGATCCAGCCGGTAGAGACTTAAGCCATCTATGTGCTTTTCCTGCGAGAGAGAAAGGAAAAAAGCTTACACTTTAAGTAGTCTTCAGGCACTCCAAATGAGTGTGTAGTGCCACAAATCTCTTCAAAGATGTCGATATTATCCATTGGATGCTAAGTAGACAGTCCATGGAATTAGTTTTGCTTCACCAAAGCAATGATTTGAGGTTTAATCTCAAAGTCTTGTCTCCATGGGTGAGGAATGTTGATAGCGGAGCGGTCTTGAAGATACTGATTTGGAGCATCATAATCAGCGATTGTTCTTCTCCTCAAAGCGGCTTGTCTAACATCAACACGAGCTTGTTGCTGAGCATTGACGAAGTTGTCGGCCTGTTGAGCATTCATACCATTGTCTCCTCCTGCGCCAACATGATTAACATCACTTGGGGCTTGTTCTTGACCAACCAGAGGGTCAAGATTCTCTACAGCTTCGAGTGGTGCAGGTTCAAAGACGGGGTTGCCATCCTCAGCGTGAGGTGGCTGGACATGATCCTCAAGGGCTGGAGCTTGCTGGTTCCTTTCCTCAGCCATGTTTTGTGCTCTTCGAAGTCTCCTTAGCTCCCTTTTAAGTCGTCCAATGTCTTGGTGATGTGGTGCAATCCCTGAGTCGATACTCCTAGTCATGCACTGCAAAAACACAAGAAAAATACTTGAAAGAAATAGAAGTTCTCAAAGGCAATGAAAGTAAAAACAAAAATGCAAAACAGAAAATTAAAAGGGGTCCTATACTAGAAAGAATTCAACCGTACCTAAATCTCTCCCCGACAACGGTGCAAAAAACTTGATGTGTGTCAGGTTTTACTAAAGAGGACACAATGGTAAGGTTGCAAGTGCACAACCCAGCCGCATGTAGTACTTAAGGATCGATCCCATAGAGAGTCACAAGATTGAATTCTATGAGAGTAAGACGAATATTAAGGTGGTTGTTTCTGTGGTTTTCTAAGCTAAACTAAACTAACTAAATGCGGTGTAAACTAGATAGGTAAAGCGTTAGACGCAATGGGGACTATCCAGGGATCATGGCTCTCTAAGGTTTCAACAATTATCATAGATCTTCTCTTACTAGGGTTCACGAACTCGCATAACATACATCTATAAAGTAGTCTACTTCTGCAGCACTAACTATGTCTATTTCCTCATGGCTCGGCTGTCGCAACAACCATGATAAAGTCTATTCACGCATTAGACTTAGATGGTCTTAGTTCACAGTAGCTTCGTGGCACACAGCTTTCGGCCGGCCAGGATAACTACCGCTCTACCTAGTTAGTTCGGGAGAGGATGCTGAAACTGTCGTTGAGACCTTTCTCCTAAGTTCAGTTGCAAGTGATCAATCAAGCATTAAGCATTTTGGACGAATCTAAGCTGAAGTACCCTTGTCTTAAGACAGAGAGAAAAACGAATCTAAGCTAAAGAACCCTTGTCTTAAGACAGGCAGAAAAACGAATCTAACAACCTAACAATATTAAACCATGAATCCCCTTCAAGCACCCCCACTAAACCCAACAAAAAGATTACTCACACATAATCAAACAAACCATGGCAAGAGATAATATGGAAAACAAAATTATATATAAGTTTAAAGAGGGTTTTAGGGATATTTTTTGTAGAGTAATTAATCTTCTCTCTCAGACTCAAAACAATGGAAAACAAGATGAAAGTGAATGAGAAACGAAACAAGGGAGCTCGCGGTGATGGAGGATCTCCGGTTCTTCTTCAATGGTAGGGGGCGGCTCTGCTGCTCCTTATTCGCTCTCCTCCTTCTTAGGTCAATTAGGACTCGTATATATAGGTCTTACAGGCGGTAGAATTAGGTTTAGGGTCTCACGAGACGAGTTAAGTGAAGAACGATCGTTTTGATCAAAACAGCAGGGAATGTGGGCTGCCGCTGCCTTGGGCCTTTTGGGAGCCCCAAAATGGGCTTCCAACGCTCCTCTGGAACTTCTGGCCGCACCAGCAGGCCCTCTGCAGAGGCATGTCTTTGGTTCGTCATAACTTTTGATTGTCTAAATGGATTGGAGTGATTCCAATTGGAGATTCCAAGGCACCCGTAGCATAGCTAAGATTTTATTCATTTTTGAATCTGTTAATATACTAGAATAACACTAATTTTTAAGTTAATTGCTAAACTAACTCTCTAAAAAATGACTAACTAGATTAACCTTAATCTTTTGTCAAAATACAATAAAACCAAATTCAAATTTGATATTCACAACAATGCCATTTTCATTTTAAGAGAAAAAAAATAAATTTTGAAAACTTAAAAAATAAAACTGATAATGAAAAAAATAAATAAACCTGATTTTTGGGAAGAAATATTAACCCACGATATCAATCAGGCAAAGAAAAAGAAAAAAAACCTACATCGATACATCTTCTTCACCAAAAACCTACCACCTCCTCTATCACGCTTCCTCCTCA
>VBRH01002269.1:0-11639 GCA_014578085.1 Cardamine resedifolia
CCTAGTGCTACTCCAGCCCAAGCACGCTTAACTGCAGAGTTCTGATGGGACAAATGACGGAAAAGAGAAGTGTACTTTGGTTATATAGGTAGCCAAATCAAATCTCTTAAGCCTCACCACATGCACCACCAAATTTTCTGAAACCGGGGTGTTACAAAATACCCCTCCACCCTGGGCTATATACCTTACGAGTTCTCGGTATCAGAGGAACTATCCATCCTCCCTAGAGTCATACAAGACCAGTCCATCCTTTAAACAATCAGGACCCTCAATACATCTATAAGCACTCCCGACTGAACCCCCTTCCATGATCCCCGTACGACCTCGAAAGGTAATACCGGCATCAACCATATTCCACCCCCAGAATATCAACCTTTCATAACCAATAATCTGGTTATATCACCGCATACGAAGTCCCACAGGGTATTGTAGCATCCCTATCCCAGGAAAGTGGGGCCGATTTATTTGGTATGTAAACGGATCGGGTAAAGGATGAGATAAAGGGAAAATGTCTAAGTTATAAGATTAGACGGATGGTTTAATAACCTAAATGATCTTGGGAAAGATCAAGGAAAGGTTATGAACGGCGAGCCATGACCAAGAAACAGACCGAATGACTTAGCCATGAAACAAACTGCGGTTAACTCGCCGAGGGATCGATACGGACTACATAAGGGAATTCCGCAGAAACCCTGGACATCGGAGAAGATGATGATCCTTGGATGTTCCGACGGAATTGACTACCCGATAATATGGAGCATATATCATGACTCGCAAATGTGATTACCCGGGTAGTCGTCCAAAGAGAAGATCGACTCGCCATTGAAATGGTATGAGCGATCGATGAACGATGAAAGAGTATCATCGTTCCATCCAAGGGGAAAAGCTCTCACCTAGTGTGAATACTCATCGTGAAACGATAGGTATCACCGGGAAAAGGGTAGAGAGCAAATGACGACCATCAAGGGATTACGTACATGGACTCGCCTAAGAAAAGATAGTCTTGGAGCAAGAGTAAAACCGACGGTAAATTGGTAGTCTCGTGAGTGACTCGGTGGGATGATCAACCGATAGATCCTCGGTAATACCAACAAACTAATCGGAAGATTCGGAGATGAATCATTGATCAACCACGAGTAAACTACACGTCTAAGTACATATCAATCAAAGGTGAACCATCGTATCATAGATGGCAAGTCCCCAACCCCTTGGATGGGTAAAGGCGGTTGTAACCGCAATGAATGTAAAGGAGGAAAATCAATGGAGGATCGGTTAGTAAACCGAAGCGTGATCCCACAGAGATATTCCGCTGACACAAAGGGAATCGTTCGGGAGTATGAATGCACCGGTAAGCTAGGAGCTTGATCGGCCACCATGAAATAAAGTGCAAGAAAGTCCTCTCATCGTATGTATACTTAGCCAATGGGGATGGTTGGTTGTATGGCTAAGTAACGAAGTGATGGGGTAAAATACGGCGTCAAGTGATGCACGGTAAGATGAGCGATTTACAGAGTCAATACGCATAACCTATCGGCATACTTGGAGATGATCGGACGATGCAAGCAATGGATCGAGGAAGGGTTCGATTCCTCATGTTGGGCAAGGTATGTACACGACCCTAACTTATTAATTAAGTAGGACGTTGTATGAATCCAAAAGTCCAGGGTGACAAAACATATTGTAGTATAACTTGACCGAGTTAAGGATCGATCTTAAGCTTACGAAAGAGATGATTAAACCGGTACAAGGGTTTGGTCAGAATAGACCAAAGGTAAAGGAAATTCTGCTGCGTAAAATGATAGACTAAAGGAATAGCCTAAGGAAAGGCATTTCTAAAGGAGTGAGGAAAAATTAAAGAGGTTATGATGTGACAAGGCATGAAAGGTTGACTGTTCGTCGCCGGACGGTGGAACGTCTGGGGCGGGGCCTTACAAGTTGGTATCAGAGCATGCTTCATCCTAGGATGGATAAGTGCTTGAGGAAAAATATTCAAATGACCGGGTTAAATTCTTGAACGGAACGTGAATAATGGTGAGCTAAATGGGAATTTAAGGCTATGATAAGATAACATGATTGGGAACTAGGAAAAGTTTACCAAGGCGAATCTATCAAAGCCAAGAGGAATTACCCAAGGGGCAAGAACCAAAAACGTGTTAAGTAAACTAACCATTAGAAGAAAGGGAAATTATGCTAGTACTTGGAAATATGGGAATTGAGGGAAGGCTGGTAAATGCGCTTAGACACTGGAAATGATACTAAGATATTATCGAGAAACCAAGATATTACCCATATAGCCAAATGACCGAGCATAGGGAGAATTGACCGAATCCTAGAGGATCAAGGGCGAGTACTCACCAAGTCAATGAATGACAAGTGTGATGAAAAAATTAGACCGAATCCAAAAGGATTAAAGTCGGGAATGTGGTTGAATCCAAGGATCAAGGTCGAAAATGGCACCAAGTCAAAGAATGACTAAGGTGGGGAAAAATTGATCAAATCCTTAAAGATCAAAGTCGGGAATGTGACTGTATCCAAAGGATCAAAGTAAAGGAATCACCACATCAATGAATGACGAAAGTGGGGAAATATGATTGAATCCTTAAAGATCAAAGTCGGGAATATGACTGAATCGGACTACGACCAGAAATTTTGTTCTTTCGTTGACTGACCAAGATCAATGGAATTTGGTTATATTCGGGATTTGATTATGACCGGGAAATTTGATATACTCGGAGATTGACCGAGATCAAAGGAAATTTAGTTCTAGTCGGAATCAGACTAGGTCGGGAAACACTTGATATATTCGGAGATTGACCATGATCAAGGGACAATGATCACGTTCGGGAAGGACTAAGATCGGGAAAGGAACCGAGTCCAAGATTGGAAAATGATAATGGAAAATGATCAAGTCAATAAAGGGCTAAGATTGGGAAATCACTGAGTCAATGAATGACAAAGGTGGAAAAATATTTGAACGAATCCTTAGGGATCAAGGTCGAGAAGGTGACCAAATCCATAGGATCAAAGATCAAGAATTAAACAAGTCGAGGAAGGACCAATGTCAATGGACATGACTGAATCCAAAATAATCCAGGTCAGGAAAGTTTAACCACACCCGAATTCGAGGACGAATTTATTCCAAGGGGGTAGACTTGTAGCATCCCTATCCCGGGAAAGTGGGGCCAATTCATTTGGTATGTAAACGGATCGGGTAAAGGATGAGATAAAGGGAAAACGTCTAAGTTATAAGACTTGAAGGATGGTTTAATAACCTAAATGATATTGGGAAAGATCAAGGAAAGGTTATGAACGGCGAGCCATGACCGAGAAACGGACCGAATGACTTAGCCGTGAGAAGAGAAGGGAAAACCCTTGAGCTAACCAGTTAGGAGAGATGAGGTAGCTGGATGAGCTAGAGTGATAGCTAACTAGCTGGAAGTACTAGCTAGCTTAATTGACCGGTAGCTCAACCAGCTCGGTGGACTGACTGAGTACCAACCCAGCTGGGTGGACTGATTAGTTAGCTACTGAGCTAGGTCAGGTATGGCAGCTGGGTACATGGGCGGCTGGGACATGAACCTAGAAACCGCCTGGTAACTGCCCAAAGCGGTTACCACCCGAACGGGTGCGATCCCAACCATTAATTAAATGAATGGTAGAGAACGCACCAGCAAAGGGTGCGAGATGGGGAAGTTACAAGACCAATTTTCCAATAAAAGGAAGGCATTGGCGTGCATAACAATCCATCCAGAACCTGCACGCCCAAAGGAAGATCTCGTCCAATGAGTGAAATCTCATCGAAAAAGGGAGAAATCATCGGGGAAAGCAAGAGATCAAAGAACACGGTTAAAGGGAAAACCAAATGTTCTTGGGTAGAAAATACGGGAAAAGGATCAAGGTATACATATGGATCTTGAGATCATGAGGAACAAAGATGATACTCAAAGGATCCATACGAATATACTGCCGTGTAGACAGACGGAATGAACATCGGACTGCCAAGAACGACGTTGACTCATCTGGCTGATCGATAAGAACTGTAGTGATTAGCGATCAAATTACCGATAGACCAGAATGAACCGTGTAGATCGGCAAGTCGTCAGATATATCCGACCAGTCTACTAGGCAGGGATTTAAGTAGCCGATCGATGAACAGGGGGAAACTGCCAGGAAGTGCGGTTAACTCGACGAGGGATCTATACGGACTACATAATGGAATTTCGCGGAAGCCCTGGACATCGGAGAAGATGATGATCCTTGGATGTTCTGACGGAATTGACAACCCGGTAATATGGAGAACATATTGTGACTCGCAAACGTGATTACCCGGGTAGTCATCCAAAGAGAAGATCGACTCGCCATTGAAATGGTACGAGCAATCGATGAACGATGAAAGAGTGTCATCGTTCCATTCAAGGGGAAAAGCTCTCACCTAGTGTGAATACTCATCGTGAAATGATAGGTATCACCAGGAAATGGGTAGAGAGCAAGTGATGACCATCGAGGGATTACGTACATGGACTCACCTAAGAAAAGATAGTCTTGGACCGAGAGTAAAACCGATGGTAAATTGGTAGTCTCGTGAGTGGCTCGATGGGATTATCAACCGATAGATCCTCGGTAATACCAACGGACTAATCGGAAGATTTGGAGATGAATCATTGATCAACCACGAGTAAACTACAGGTCCAAGTACATATCAATCAAAGGTGAACCCTCGTATCATAGATGGAAAGTCCCCAACCCCTTGGGTGGGTAAAAGCGGTTGTAATCGCAATGAATGTAAAGGAGTAAAATCAATGGAGGATCGGTTAGCAAACCGAAGGGTGATTCCACAGAGAATTCCGCGGACACAAAGGGAATTTTTTGGGAGTACGAATGCACCGGTAAGCTAGGAAAAATTAAAGAGGTTATGCTGTGACAAGGCATGAAAGTTTGACTGTTCGTTGCCGGACGCTAGAACGTTCGGGGCAGGGCCTTACAAGTACTCACGTAATCTCTTCCTGATTATGATTTAAGTTTTTAACTCTCCATAAAACTCTTTTCAGAACCTCCTGTTCACTTAACTCTCGTGACAATACCAGCCATAAAAAAAAATAAGAACTATCCATCTTATTAAAATACATAATCGTCTACGACACCAAAACGAAATACATAATGATCAACAAAACATAAAAGATAAACTCGAAACTGGAAACCATCGATAAAAACTCAAACCTCAGATTGCTTCTCGAACCACTTCTTGAATCTTGCTTTCATCCTCGCACTCCGGTTCCCATGTTTGCTCCTCAACCCCATCAGAATCCCACAATACCTTGATCATCAGAATTTTCTTCCTACGATCCTGCTTGACTCTCTTCTTGAGAATCCTCACTGGTCTTGCCTCTACGGTCATATTAGGCTGAAGATCTGATGGAATCATTGCCACGACCTCTCATCCTTATGCAAACACTTCTTCAGCATCGACACATGGAAGACTTTATGAAATGCTCGCATAATCTCGGGTAACTCTAACCAATATGCAACTGGTCCCACCCGCTCAACAATCCTGAACGGACCCATATACCTCAGACTCAACTTAGTCTTTGTAATCGATCTCTTAGGACCCTGCAACATAGCCATCTTGAGATACACCCTATCTCTCACCTCAAACTCGAGGTCTTTCCTCCTCTTATCGGCATAACTCTTTTGCCGATCTTGCGCTTCTTTCATGTTCAACTTCAAAACCCGGATCTTCTCCGTAGTTTCCAGAAAAAAATCTGCACCAAACATGCTTCTCTCCCCCACTTGAGTCCAACATAATGGTGTACGACACGGTCTCCCATACAACACCTCATATGGAGCCATCCCAATACTCGATGGGTAGCTATTATTATATGTAAACTTTACCAAGTTCAAGTAATTCATCCACTAGCCACCCCAGTCAAGCACACATATCCTCAACAAATCCTTAAGAATCTAAATGGTTCTCTCGGATTGCCCATCTGTCTGAGGATGATATGTCGTACTCATGTGTACATTTATGCCCATCTCGGCCTGAAAGGCGTTCCAAAACACCGAAGTGAACTTGGAATCACGATCTGACACGATACTCACGAGCACCCATGAAGCCTCATAACTCATTGACGTATTTCTTCGCCAAAACTGCAGCTCCATCAGTCTTTTTAATGGCAAACAAATGTGCCGACTTGGTCAACTGATCAACGATGACCCTAATATAATCTTTGGTCCGAGAAATAGGCAATCCGACCACAAAATCCATCGTGATCATATCCCACTTCCACTCTGGAATGGGTAAACTCAATAATAATCCGCTCGGAACCTGATGCTCAACCTTTACTAACTGGCACACATCACAAACTACGACCCAGTTAGCCATATCTTTCTTCATCCCGACCTAATGATAGTACCTTTTTAGGTCCCGGTACATCTTGGTCTCCCCTGGATGAATTGAAAACATACTCGCATGGGCCTCACTTAGAATCTCTCGCTTTAGATCCTTATCCTTGGGTACACATACCCGCCCATGCACCATAATAGTCCCATTCACAGAGACATGATATTCTGATCCCACATCATCGGAAGCCTTAACCAAACCCTCATCTTTTTCCTAAGCCAACTGAACCCTGCTCCAAAGATCCACCTGATTCGCTGCCTCCAAGCCCAACGGCTCTTGAGATGTAGCACACAATCTCAATGTGCAAACCTCGCTCACCAAAGACTCCATGTCCCGCTCACTAGCCGAAGCTACCCGCTTGCGACTCAACGCATCCGCAACCAAATTTACCTTCCCGGGATGGCAGGCTATCTCCAGATCATAATTTGCCACTAAATTCATCTAACGCCTCTACCTCAAATTCAATTCTGGCTGCGTAAAAATGTACTTCAGGCTCTTTTGATCTGTAAACACCTGAACCTTCCCGACATAAAGATAAGATCTCCAAATCTTCAAGGCAAAAACCACTGCATCCATCTCAAGATCATGGGTAGGATAGTTGCTCTCGTGCTTCCTCAACTAACATGAGGCATAAGCAATAACCTTCCCCTACTGCATCAACACGCAACCGAGACCCAATCTCGAAGCGTCCGTGTATACCACAAAAGGCTCACTCGGCTCTGGTAAGGCCAAAACTGGTGTACTCGTCAACAATGTCTTCAGATTCACGAAACTCTCCTCACACTCTAGAGACCACACAAATAGAACTTCTTTTCCCGTAAGCTTTGTCATAGACTAAGCTATACTCGCGAACTCATTGACAAATCTCCGATAGTAACCCGCTAGACCAAGAAAACTCCTTATCTCAGTGGTATCCCTTGGCCTCGGACATTCCCTGATAGCCTTAATCTTCTCTGGACCAACTAAAACTCCCTTCTCCGAAATGATATAACCCGAGAACCCAATCTCTCACTGCCAGAAACTGCACTTGCTCAACTTAGCGAACAACTTCTATCCCGCAGCTTCTCCAACACGTTCCTCAAATGAACCTCGTGTTCCTCAGAACTCTTTGAATACACTAAGATGTCATCAATAAAAATGATCAAAGATTCGTACTGATACTCCTAAAATGCTCCGTTCATCAATCTCATAAACGCTGATGGTGCATTTGTCAACCCAAATGGCATCACCAAAAACTCGTAGTGCCCATATCTGGTTTTGAAAGCCGTCTTCCTGATATCCACCTCATCAATCGATATCTGATGGTATCTTGATGCCAAGTCTATCTTGGAGAACCAAGTAGCCCCTCTAAGCTGATCTAACAACTCATCAATCCGCGGTAGAGGATACTTGTTCTTCACTGTGACTTAGTTGAGCCCCCGGTAATCGATACATCACCAGAAACTTCCATCCTTTTTCTTCACAAACAACACCGGCGCTCCCCACGGTGAATTGCTCGGACGGATAAAACCTTTACCTAACAACTCTTCCAGCTGCTTCTTGACCTCTGCCATCTTTGTTGGAGCCATCCTGTACGGAGCCTTAGATATCGACATTGTTCCCGGTTCCAACTCAATCGTAAAAGGATCTAACCGAGTCAGTGGTAACCCCTGCAACGATTGAAAACATCCTCAAACTCCTAAACAACCCAAATATCCTAAACTGCAATGTCTCCAACAATCTATGGGGTGATAATAGTCACCAGATAAGCTTCACAGCCCCGCTCGATCATTTCCTAAGCCTGCATAGTCAAGATCACGAGACTCCCGGAGGTCGGTCTCACTCCCTGATAAATCAACCTCTCATTTTCTCTTTCAAACACAACACGTCCCCGGTGACAATTAAGATGCGCTCTGAACTTATCGAGCCAATCCATACACAAGATAACATCATACAGCTCCACGGAACAAATGATAAAATCTGCTGGCATAGACTCCCCAACTGCTCACCCGGTTCACCCTGAATGCCGCCTCTCTCAGCCAATTCCTGAGTAATAAAGCAATGCGATGCTTCGGAATCAAACAAACTGAGATTCAAGCCCTCCCACGATTAAGTTCCCTACACAATTCTCATCTGCTAAGACCCTAACACAAAATCACAATGTAGATAACTTTAAACAAATAAGAAATTAACTCAAGTAAGGCTAGAAATTTACCAGTGATCGTTCTGGAACTCGGCCCTCTAGACTCCACCATGGTGTAAACTCGGGGCGTCACTGTAGCCTGCCTAGCTAGCGGTGCCACTGCTACCACTCCTTGCTGCAGCCTGGGACATTTTGGCTTAATATGCCCTGCCTCCTTGCAATGATAGCAAACCCGAGTATCCCCACACATCTCGCTCTTCTGAGGACAGTTCCCAACTCTATGGTCCTTGCTTCCACACCCAAAGCATCCTTGACCGCCCTGGTTGATCTTAGGAGTACCCTCCCACTTACGCTTCTGCCCTTGCACTGGCTTGTCACCCTTGCTTGGACCGGACTGATGTTGGGGCTTCTTTGCCTGAAAAGTCGGGTTGACTACCACAACCTCGTCTCTCAGACCCTCCTCAATCAACACGGCACTCTCTACCAGCTCCACAACCTTGCCAAACGATCTCACTAGGCAGTGGTTCCTCAACTCAACCCAAAGACCTCTCATAAACTGCCTCACTTGGGCTTGCTCATCATCTAGGGCATGAGCCCCATACACTCTGAAATGGTTAAACTCTGCCTCATATGCACGAACCGTCCGATTCCCCTGAGCCAACTCCAGAAACTGTCTCTCCAACTAGTCCAATGCCTCCTGGGGAAAATACTTGGAGTTAAACTCCGCCACAAAAATCCTTCCAAGACGGCTTGGACCCTCCGGACCACAACACCTCTCCACCAGAGATGTGCGTCACCCTCCAGATAGTGGACTGCAAGATCCACCCGGTATCCCTCTAAACACCTAATCGAACAGAAATTCCGCTCCATCCGCATGCTCCACTCATCTGCATCCTCAGGCTTGGCACCACATGGGAAAAATCCCGTACCAATGCTTGATATAAGGATTTTTGCGTGTGCTAAAAGGTTTTATTTAAACGCAAATAAACATGCAGCAGTATAGTAAAGATTCGATCCAGAGGACCAGCAATACACTCGAATTCCGTGAGACAAAAAATTCAGCTAAGCGATTCAAAGAGTTTGAAGTTTCGTAAAAAGCAAGGAAAACAATAAATTTGGTTTTAAAAACAATAAAAGAAAAGCGTTAGGTCAAGGGTAATTTCCCAGGGATCAAATCATCTCGAACCGAACAATTATTAAGGAAACAATTTAGCACAAGTCTAGAACTCAAACATAAAAATAAGACTAACCCACTGTCGTGGCGTCAACAACTTTATCTAGCAACCTAGCATCCTAAACTGTCGTTTGAACTTAAAATCGCAGACAAGCATTAATGTACGGGTTTAATATTTTCACGATTTGCCTTAGCATCAACTGTCGTTGGCTAAGGAAAAATCGCCCACCTATGTTCGTTCAAGCAACCTATTACACTTTTGATGAATAGATTTAACCTAGAATCAAAGACTAAGTGATCAGATTAGTCTAAGCAATAAGATCAACTATAGGCGAAGACAATAGAATAATAAATCCTATCTATGTTCAGTTCATTGAATCATTGAATCCCTTTTGAAACCCTCAACCTAACTTATAAACTACTCAGAGATGGCAGAGAAAAACACAGCAAAATAAGATGAAATATTCATGGAATAAATTAATAAAAACAAAGAGGGTTTAGAGTTCTTCTCAAGGTGATGTAGAGATCTCTTCTCCCCAAATCCTACAAGTGTAAAACTCTCTCCAAAGTGTCTTTGAAAAACGTACACGAAAAATAATAGAATGAATGATAATTAGGTCTAGAGGCGGCTGCTGAAAGATTAGACCCTTACTCCCAAAAAATAGGAAAGTTAAGATCTTCCTTTTTTTGCTCCACCAGTTCATCGTGAGCGGGCGCTCAGGGGCTGAGCGGGTGCTCATCTCCTTAATTCTGGCTTTTCTTCAATTTTAGCTAAGTTTCCTCCATAAGCTCTAATATTCATCCGTAGCCATCTTTAGACCTGTAATGACTCAAAACAAAAGTAAAAGACTCGAAAAAGACTTGAAAGTAACTGTAAGAATGCGTCAAAAATGCAACACATCAATTCCCCCATACTTAGATCTTTGTTTTTCCTCAAACAAAACTCAGAACCATGCATAAGAGAAAGGTTTGAAAACACGGGAACTCGCAAATTCTCAGTAACCATACTCTACACTACAACCTGCAGACCACATAATTTAAAACGCGAGTAACACTTTCTTACCGAAAAACCCTCCAACATCTTCTCTGACCCTATTCCATACTTATGATCTCAGACCTATAAAAGCTCCATTTTCCAGACAATAAACTCTTTACATTCATTTAGGAGGTGGCGTGAGCTTCTCATTATGGGCACTATTCAGGGTAGACGACGCTAGGGATTTAAAGGGCTAGTTTAGCGGTGGAGTTTAGGGTGTTTAGGGATTACCAGATTTTTGTAGAGGATGCAGGATATCGCACAAAATTGCAAGAGAGAATGTATCTGTTTAGGTTCCACAACCTCTAAATCACTCTTCTCTTCTTGAAATCTTCCCTGTTCACTTCTGGTATCCATCTTCCTTGGGTAGTTTCTTTGTGCTGAGAGTGACACTTTTTGAGTTACTAACTCACCACTCTTCATCATTTTTTNTTTTTTTTTTTTAAAAGGGTATTTATCGAGGTGTGGTGTCTCAGCTAGCACAAAAATTGTAAGTTACTTGCACATACCCAAGTTGATATAATCCTGGTTAGGATCTCGTCCCTGAATGCTCTCCAAATGTTGTGTTATTCACGGTGACATGATCTGGGTTTGCGAAAATGATGAAAGGGTACCGTGATACTGAAGCGATCGGGTAAGATGATGGATTGAGTGATACTTATAAAGGTTATGGCGACCCTTAGACTATCAAGCTTGCTCGGTACGTGGGTGAAGACCCTAGACGTGATGAACAAGAGATGAAGGTGAGGTGATACTTCGTAAGAGTTGTGAAAGACTCTTAGACTATCGAAAGACTCTTAGGCTTGAGGATGAAGATCCGAACACAATAAGCAAGCGAGTGATAAAAAAATCTCAGAGAGTTTCTTTAGAATATGAAAAGGTTTGATAATGATACCATGAGATCAGATCC
>VBRH01002275.1:0-11640 GCA_014578085.1 Cardamine resedifolia
TTCTGATGAATATTGAAGCCCATGTTGAATGAATGAGCGGAATGGGTGCTGGTACGTGTTGATGGCTTTTTGGTGTTTAAGTGGGGGAGTTAAAGTGTTTAGGATTTACCATGTGATTCGAGAATGCATGATATGACGAAAAAACGCAAGAGAGTATGAACCCATTGATGTTCACAATTTCCAACCAATTCTTCGTATAACACCTCACTCCTTTTCTTCTTTTTCCTTTAGTTCCCCCAGACTTAGATTTTTCTGTGGGGTTCTCTGTAAATGACTCCATCTCTTCCACAAAGTGATCTATGTGTTCCTTGGGATTTCTTGTGCTATGAGACTTTCTTATTTTCATAACCCTTTCCTTTCCTTTCAGTTTTTTTTTTTCTTTTTCTCTTTTTTTATGGACATGTTTCATGAATTCCAAAGGATGCATGGGTTTACGCATAATCCCTCGGCTCACTTCCTAGCTACCTATATCCTTTTATCTCCTTTTTTTTTGAAAGGGGAAACGGTACTTATATTCACAGAAGTCTCATAAGCACAAAATAAGTACCTTTGTTAATCGAATCCCAAGGTAGAATAAGCTCTAGACCAAATTGTCACAATCTCTTCTTAGTTCTCCGAAGCCTCCATCATCAGTGGCTGGAAAACTATGTCAATCCTTTCTCTCCGATGTTTCTGCGCATATCTGCTAAATGAGAAAGGAAAAATGAGAATGGTATGAGGTCTGAAAAGAGGTTATGGTTTAAGGGTGGAAACCACTAAAAATGAGTGGCCATTCATGATCAACAGAGGGTGATAAAAAAGGATAAGAAGTCCTGAATGTGTTGCTCGTTTCCCTGATCTAATACCTCTAATGAGAAAGAATTAAAGTCAAATTAAAGGTTTAAATAAAACGAAGTTAATGTCAGATCCAACAGAATCTCCGTAAGATGAAACTTTAGGGATGAGGTCATGCGGTGAGGTTCTAGGTATTGTCCGTTCTTTAGCGAATCCTGCAAAACTTATCCTTAGGAAATAACATAAATAAGGTCGAATTCATCATATCATAGGGTCATCATTTCCTACAAAGTTTTTACTCAATAAGACCAATGACTCGATAAAAAGACATTGAAATGACTCAAAAGAAAGAAAAGTGCATGAGTAACAAATAAACATCCCCCCAGACTTAAATCACATTGTCCCCAGTGTGAATAAATCTAGAAAATATGGGAAATGAAAGATAAAATGACAAAGAAATGCGTAAAAGTAAAGATAGGACCGAGTAACCTCAACTTTGTACTTGATGATCTTTCAGAGCTTGGTGATGAGAGATTGATAGAGTAATAACTTGATCTTCATAAGACAAAGTGGGACGTCTAGTAGTGATTGGTGCCGGTTTCCAATCAATGTTTTCACCAAGTGTTGGTGATGAATGAGCCAGTGGGTGTAGAGTGCCATGCTCCAGAGTACCTTCTTGAGGTTGTGGCTGTCAAAGAGTAGTGTCTTCGTGAAAGATCTTTTTGGAGAAAGCTTCGTAGATCGCATTGCATTCCTCTTGAGAGTAAACTGTTTCAACATCTTCTTCTTCCATGAATCGATTTTCTCCTTCTTGAAATCGATTCTCATTGGCTTCTTCTCCTAAGTAAGCTTTCCTTTCTTCCTCTTCAAAGGCTAGGTAGGCTTGCTCGTCCTCCCATTCAGCATACTTAGTCGGATCCGTGAATCCCTTTTGCAAAGCTTCAATCTTCCATTCAAGACGGCTTTCAATAGCATCAATAGAATAACCCATGTTAATAATCCTTGTGTTCTGATCTTGGATGTCTTCTTTTTGCTGTTGCAAGTCAAGATTGATTTGTTGCACCTCCTCTTCTATCTTTAGAGCTCGCTCATTGATAGATTCAAATTTATCACTAAGTTCAATCTCCATCTTGTCAAGCTTATCACAAAAAAATTATCGTCTTTTTCGTGTGCTTCCATGAGTGCTTGCAAGGTCTTCTCAAGCTTCTTCTCCCGGTGAGAAGTGTATGGCACAACTGCCTCATAAGCTGCAAACAAACAGCTTTCGTTTGAGTAAAGTCTAGCCCTCTCGTCGTGATCAAAGTCTTGATCCTTAGCATAGAAAAACGCCGAGTTGTTGGCTTTAGGAGTGTATGAGCAATCAGTTCTCACAAACAAGTCTTCACGGAGGTGACTTGGCTGAGGATGAGGACGCCTAGGAGGTGCATAGGCTGGTCCGTTGTGACAGAAACAAGAGTCGTGCCTAGAGTGAGACATTGATTCAAAGAGTCCTTGTTCCAATGCATCGTGTAGCGCCATATCCTCAACAATAGTTTTTGGTAAAACTGATTTTTTGCAGTCTTGTTAAATCGTTTCTCTCACAAACGGGAACCTGTTAGCTAATGGAAAAACACACAAAAACCCATTATAAGCAACAACACATAGATATATATCATGGTTTTAAGTTTCATGATTGACATAAGACTCAATAAAAACATCAAAATGACTCTAGTTAAAGGAAAAATAAAAGAAGAAAAGAAAATGAAAAAAACCAGAAGGTGCGACGTAGAAAGCTACTCATCCTCATCGGCGCTGGCCTCTAAATCCTCATATGCACCATCAACAGTAGCAGGGTCGGGTGTGGGAGAGTGACGACGCCTGCCACATCTTCTTCATGGTACTGACCATGTACCTCCAAAATGCTGGACTATCGGTCTTGTAGTTGGCCGGTGGCTCAGGAAATACCAAATCTGGGAGCAAACCTCCAGCAAGGTCCTCAACCATCACAACCTCTGCAGAAGGTGTAGCGCTAGAAGAAGCTCCCTTGCGGAGCTTGCACCTTGGGACTGAGCGCAAAAGGCGAGGATCATGTGTGAATCCTAAACATGATACATCATCAGAGATAGCAGTGTACTCCGGCAGTGGGAGCTTGACGCAGCAGTCGTGTCCAGCTGCATCAGTAAAAACCCAGTTATGGCCGGGTTTCATCCAAGTAGCGCTGCTCAAGTGGTCTTGATCCATGAGCAGGCGATTGGTGTTGATGGAGTTAGCATCAGTGATAAGCCCAAAGTGCCCTAAAATCGGAGTCAAGAGACTCTCAACTCCTTGAACCTTCTTCCCCGGAAATGCATTCGTATTCAACGTGCAGAGATGGTTAGCAAAAACAGCCCCCATGTTCAAATTATCGCATGGCTCTGCCCATCCCAAACATCCTCGAGATAAATATGCCCAATCCCATTGTAGAGAAGAATGAGATAAGTCTTCCTCATCTTGCTCGGCTCGGCCTTGCAGAGGATTGTGTTTCCTAAAGCATGTAAGACATACCTTAGTACCGGATGTTTAACCTCTGTCTGCGTGCTCTCTTTTGACTCGTAAACCCCATTGCCGAAATAGGACCAAAATGCCTAGATGTCGTTCCACTCGGAGGTGAGCACAGTGCAAGTAGGTTCCTTCTTGAACCCATAAAATCCACACAAATCAGTGATGCTGAGATAGTACCTCACTCCTCTGCACATGAAGGACATAACCCCTTCTTCTGCTACCTTCTTACGCTCATTCTCATAGGAAACATGGCACGTGGCGAGAAACTGTCGTACCAAGTCCGGATAATGATCATACTGCTTCGTAGCCATCATCCCCAAACAAATCCTATGCAAGACCCGTAAGACATCTTCCCGGATACCCATAGCCTTGATAGTCGAAGGATCAACAAAATGGGTGGGCTTGATATCAACCGACATCCACGCATTGTAGAACAGCGTGTCATACTCATCCCAATCATCATAGATGGGTCGGTTGAAACACTCCGGTTTCTCGGTCTCGGTCTTCGGGTCATGTGCCCAATTAACCCGCATCTTAAGCTTCAAGTGTTTGGTTTAGGCCATGGATGCTTATGGCATAAGTGTGGCGGAATATCCGGTGGAGGAGGAGGTGAGGAATAAGGCGAGTGAGGTGGAGAAGGAAACGGTGGTGGTGGTCGTCGTGAGCTCCATGCTCCAGTTTGCTGTGTGGGACACTTCTTAGGAGGCATCTGCAGCAAAACAACAAAAACTAAGACCGCAAAATTAAGGCCAAATTTTTGAAATTCACAAATCATCCAAACGAGTTGCTAATTATCAACAATAGCACACCACTATAGCAAATCAACATCAATCCACTATTTTTGCTTCCCAAATTTATGTTTCTTATACTAAAATTCAAGTAAAATCTCTCGTAAACCTAAGTTTTCAAGAAAGTTGAGAAATAGTCCAAAATATCACATACCCAAGTCAAATTCGACCTCTAACCTAAATAGGTGCGATTTAGCAAATAGAACAAGCTCAGAGAGTGTAAATCAGAAAATTCAACACTTAGTGTTTATGATGAAAATTTGGAGGTTTGAAGAACATACCTAGTATTTGGAATGAATGGATGATAAATATGAATTAAGGACAAAAATCCAATGAATTTAGGCCTTTGAATCACTCAAATCGGTGAAGAATCGAGAAAGGGGCAAACATTTTGAAGAGAGTTTGCGTTTTCGGTCGAGATAAATAATGATTAAGAAGTAGAAGAAGGAATTTTAAAGGCATTACCTCATGTGGGTCCGTATTGACCGACACCAATGTCGGTGTCGATCGACACCAACACATTACCTTACGCATTTTTGGTCGTGTCGACTGACACCAGGAAGCGTGTCGGTCGACACAAGCGCATTTTTCTTCTTTTTCTCATGCGTTATGTCCCTGTGTCGACCGACACCAATAGCTGTGTCGATCGACACTGGTGCTCATGGTCGACAATTGTTCCTCGGTTATTGCTTTTCATGACACAAAACTGAAAAAATAAAACTAAGATGCATATATACATACTTACTAGTGGGTTGCCTCCCACCCAGCACTTCTTTAACGTCATTAGCTTTACTGATCTGCAGTCAGGCAGCGGGTGCATCAGTTAGAGACACAATGTGTCCTGATGAAGTTTTGGCTTTCGCCCAGTAATGTTTCACCCTTTGTCCATTCACTGTGAACTAATTACCCTCAGCATTCAGCAAGACGACAACTTTATATGATCAGATCTCTTTGAAGGTGAAAGGACATGACCAACGAGAATGCTGTTTTGCAGGAAACAATTGTAAACGTAAGTTATACAGAAGTACATGGTCGTTTGGTTCAAAGTTCCTGGAGATGATCTTCGTATCGTGATAGGCCTTAGTCCGCTCCTTGTACAACTTGGAGTTCTCATAGGCATGGTACATGATTTCATCCAGTTCATTCACCTGAACCAATCGCCTCTCTTTAGCAGGTTTTATGTCAAAGTTCATCATCTTTACTACCCATGCTGCTTTTTGCTCTAACTCAACCGGAAGGTGACATGCTTTCCAGTAGAGAAAGTGGAACGGTGTAGTCCCTAATGGTGTTTTGAAAGCTGTCCGGTAGGCCCATAGCGTATCATCCAGCTTGGCGGACCAATCCTTTCTAGTCGTGATGACCGTCTTCTCCAGGATCTCTTTGATTTGGTGGTTTGAGACCTCAACCTGTACACTTGTTTGAGGGTGGTAAGGAGTAGCCACACGATTATTAACATCATGCTTCTTCATCAATTTCTCAAAGACTTTTGTTGATAAAGTGAGTACCACCATCACTTATCACAACCCGAGGCACTCCAAAACGCAGGAAGATAATGGTCTTAAACAGCTTAAGAACCACATAGGCATTATTGGTTGGACTGACAATGGCTTCCACCTATTTGGATACATAGTCCACAACAAGCAAGATGTACCGATTCCCATAAGATGAAGGACAAGGTCCCATAAAGTCAATGTTCAAACACTTTAACCTCCAATATGAAGTTTTGTGGCATCTCATGCCTCTTCCTAATCTTCCCCCTTCGTTGACAAGCATCACACTGAGCAATGAATGTCTGAGCATCCCTAAACATAGTAGGCCACCAGAAGCCTTCTTGAAGAACTTTGAATACTGTCTTGAAGGTTGCAAAATGTCCAGCATATTCAGAACCATGAAAGTGAAACAACACATCTGGAACCTCAGTCTCAGCAATGCATCTTCTGTAGATGCCATCTGCATATTGCTTGTAAAAGTAAGGTTTATCCTAGTAAAACCGTATGAGCTCTCTCAAGAATATTTTCTTCGCATATCCCGTGAAAATCTCTAGCTCAAAATCTACAGCGAGGTAGTTAACGATATCAGCATACCACGGTCGATCGAGAGTAGTAACGACACATACTTCCTTGTTGTAGTCACCAAGCTGAACCGTTGAAGGTTCTGGGTACATGTAGTTCTTGTGGTGATCGATACCAGTGGTGGTGTCGATCGACACGGCCAACTCAAAACAACTACCTCGTGACGATCCACCTGTGTCAATCGACACCAGGGTTGTGTCGATCGATGCTACCGCTGCGAATCAACCATTCTGCATCTATACTTCAAATACATTCTCCTTTGGTAGAAAATCATCAATTGGGATAGTTTCTTCAACTCTGATTCTTGAAAGATGATCAACAACTCCATTCTCAACCCCTTTCTTATCCCGTACCTCGATATCAAACTCTTGCAGCAGTAAAATCCATCTCAGTAGCCTTGTTTTCACACCCTTTTTCTGCATGAAGTACTACAGAGCTGAATGATCTGTTTGTACTATTATAATCTTAGAACCAACCAAGTACTGATGAAACTTCTCAAATGCGAATACTACAGCCAACAACTCCTTCTCGGTAGTCGCATACTTCCGCTGCACGTCATCTAATGTCCTACTTGCATAGTAGATCGCATGAAGTTTTTTATCCTTCTTTTGCCCGAGAACAGCTCCAATTGCAAAATCGCTGGCATCACACATCACCTCGAAAGGAAACTCCCAGCCTGGTGATTGCACAATTGGAGCGTTCACCAACGCTTGCTTGATCTGTTCAAAAGCTGATTGGCATTCAGCAGTTAACTCAAACTTTACATCCTTACACAGCAAAGCGGTCAGCGGTCTATCAATCGTGCTAAAATCCTTGATGAACCTAATATAGAAACTACCATGTCCTAGAAAAGTCCTCACCACCTTAACAGAATCTGGTACCTGCAAATTTTTCATAACCTCAATCTTTGCCTGGTCAACCTCAATTCCGTTCTGTGATACCCTGTGCCAAAGAACAATACCATCTCTGACCATAAAATGGCACTTCTCCCAATTCAAAACCAAGTGCTTATGTTCACATCTAGCAAACACCTTGTATAGGTTGTCCAAACAACCATGATAAGATGATCCGTAAACCAAAAAATAATCCATAAATATCTCCATGTAGTGTATGTGAAGATGGACATCATGCACCTCTGCAATGTCGCAGGAGTATTACAAAGTCCAAATGACAATCTGCGATATGCAAACGTACCATATGGACATGTAAACATGGTCTTCTTCTGATCTTCGGGATGGATAGAAATCCGAAAGAAATCTGAGTATCCATCTAGGAATCACTAACAATAATAGGGTACGTTGAGTTAGATCCAAGAAATGCATACCTTAGCCCGGTAGGGAGCTGTTTAAACTCAATTTTTGGAGCTCTAGTCACTCTCTTTCACGATTTTCTTCGAAGTACCAATGAGCTCTTCTTGCATGACTAACTGCATCACGCCTTTGCTAGCATCCATCATCTTGACATACCCAGCAGCAATGTCATCCAGATGCTCCATCTCTTGCAAGGACCTAAGTAAAGCTCTTTCGAGAGGGTTTTAAGGACGCATCTCATGAAAGATCTACTCTGCGAGATTACTAAGAGTATCCACGTATAATGTATGTCCGTCTATGATGGGTAACTTTATCAACTTATCCATGTCAAAGCTCATCACTAGATCACCCACTTTCAAAGCTATCTTGCCATTCCTCACATCAATGAGTGCACAAATTGTGGCTAAGAAAGATCTACCTAAGATAAAAGGATCCTTAGGCTCATCAGTGTACCGCAGAACCACGAAGTCTGTGGGGATCATACAATCACCAATTCGCAATGGCATATCTTCTAACGGACCCTCAGGAATCCTGATACTCCTATCAGCTAGAATCAAAGATATCCTCGTAGGTGTGAAATCGGTCATTCCAAGTTCCACATCAACTGAGTATGGCATCAGACTCACACTCAAACCTAGATCACACAACAAGTTCTTGAACCTGTCTCTGAAGATGGAGCAGTCCAAGACGAAGTTTCCCAGATCCTTAAGCTTCTTGAGTATCATGTTCTGAATGACAGCGATACAAACCTCAGAGATCATCATCACCCCTTCCTCTTCTCTCATATCCTGCATAAGCATCTTCTTCAAACACCTTTTAGCCACATGAGTAGTTTTGATATCATCAATCAAAGGAATCTCAATAGTGAGATTCTCCATCATAGCTTTGCACTTTGCTTTATACAGCACTTTCTTAGACTTCCTAGTAATTCTGGGGAAAGGAACCTTTGGTTTGTAGACGCGTTCCTCTGAGATTGGCAGCTTCTCAGAACTTTTCGTCTCAGATGGCTCTCTGTGTCACCCGACACTATATGTGTGTCGATCGACACCAATGGTATTCCTCGTGTCCTTAGTCGATTTTCCAAGGGCTTGTTGTAGGTGGTCATGTCGATCGATACTACTGTGGTATCGATCGGTACCAGATGCGTGCAAGTCAACATTTGAGTAGTGTCGACCGGCACTAATTCTGTGTCGATCGATACCAGTGGTTTGCAAGTCGACATCTGATGTGTGTCGATCGATGCTAATGGGGTGTCAACCGACACCTGTACCCAAACTTGTCACCTCCTTAGTAGTTTGCAGTGGTGTCGACCGATACCCTTCACTGGTGTCGATCGACATAGGCAATCCTGCTGTAAACTCTTCTTCGATATCTTCTAACTCCACGAGTTCATCAATACTCAAACCCTTTTTCAGCATTCGCTAGACCTCTTTACCACTTCTCAATGTAATGGCATTGCACTGATACTTAAGATTAGCGTCCGTTCTTCCAAGAAGAACTCCATCTTGCCATTTCACAGACATAGCAGTCTGCACTACCTGAGTATCCAACTTCTTGACATGAGTGTTCAAGGCTTCAAACTTCCCTTTCAAATTAATATACAGAGCATCAATCTTTCCATTAAAATCCACCGTGATCCTCTGTTGACCCTCCAGTATCTGCTCAAGCCTAGATTCCATCTTACCTTGCTCAGTTGGTGCAGGATGTGTCTGGTAAGACGATGATCCATGGTTCCTGCTGAAGTTGGTGTTGCTCTGGAACGGCTTCTGGTACTGAGGCTTAGAGACATAACTATAAGAGTTTTGATTACCTGTAAAGGTGCCCTCTGACAATTCCCATTGTATCTACCTATGCCTTGCTGAGTCCCAAATCTCTGACCCTGAAAAACACCTACATAGTTGACATCTTCTTCTTCATAAACCTCCTTTGGCTCGAAGGTCTCAACTTCTGCAGCAAACTGAACTGATTTCTTGTTCACCAGGATGTTGTGAATTAAGTCCAGCTTAGTCTTCAGCTCAGCAATCTGCTTCCCATCAATATTCCCAACTTGTTTCTGCCTCTCAAAGTTAGCATTCTTGGTGCTATTGCTAGACGCCAAGTTTTCAATCAACACACAAGCTTCTTCAAGGGACCTCGGGTTGAAGTTCCCATTGCTAGCTGCATCTAAAGCCATCTGATATCTCCAATCAACGCCTCTGAAGAAAATGCGTAGCGACTAAACCTCAGAAAACCCATGGTGAGGAAAATCTCTCTGGTAAGCTCTGAATCGCACCCAAGCAGTCTTAAACGCCTCAGTCGGACTCTGCGTGAACTGAGAGATATTTTTCCTCAAGTCCTCTGACCTCACATCATCGTAGAAGTTCCGCAGGAATGCTCTCTTAGTGTCCTCCCAATTAGTGAGTGATCCAGTTAGTAACTACTTCAACCAGTAAGCTGCTTCACCACTCAGAGAATACGGGAATAACTTAAAGAAGAGATAGTCATAACTGACTCCATTGTGCTTTATGCTAGTCACCAAGTCTTCAAACCTCTCGATGTGATCCATAGGATGCTCGTGAGCCAACCCATGGAAAGGGTGCTGACCAACCAAAGTATAGTAGGATGGTTTCAGCTCGAAGTCATTCCTCTTGAAGGTAGGATGTCTGATCGCAGACCTGTTTGCATAGAACTCATCAGGCCTGTTGTAGTCTCCTAGCATCCTTCCTCTCGCCCCTTGCGCCCGCAGGAGTGCTTCTTCTTGTTCTTGCTCCTCGCCCACGGAAGAAACAAAAGCTCTTTGTCCTTGTTGCTCCTGGTAACACGATTAAGTATACATCTGAAACACAGCAAACACAAAGATAAATTGATGTGAGTAAAACTGAAAAACAAAATTTAGTCTGAATTCTACAATTAAATCTATTAGAAACAATCTAGAGTCCCCGACAACAGATATATCCATATTTTACATGTTTTTAGCATCTATTTAGTGTCACTTTAGCATTGTTTCTCCAGTTGTTCATACCATTTACATGCCTTTAAGTCTATTTAGCATACATATAGGTATTTCGCATTGTCATTGCATGCATTTGCACATGTGAGTGTTTATCAGTTGAAATAGGAGTGTTTGGAGGCCTATATGGACTAGGAGGAACCAACACGCTTGACTCGGAGGCTTGACTCAACCAAGGACACTCGCATAGGAGGCACTCGACCAGAGGACTCGACCAGGAATGCTCGAGCTAGACTTTTAAGACTCGATCTTGCACCACTGGACGCTACCCGACTGTCCCACTCGGTCGAAACTGATTAAGCCAAGGACACTCGAGCATACCACCCGACCAAGTCCATGATCATCAAGATGCCACCTTGGAAGAAGGATAGCACTCGATTGAGTGCGTATGCTAAACCGCTCGAGTCCAAGACTTAAAGATGCTACCTTTGAAGAAACACGCACTCGACCCATGCACTCGTCCTAGCCTGCTCGAGCCCGTTAACCGCTTAGCTATTTTGTCTTTTTCTGATTAGGTTTTTGACAAAGGGTATAAATACCCTTTATGTCATTTTAACCTAATGAGTCCTTTTTTGGCAAAGTTTAGATCTAGCTTTTTCTTTGTTCTTCCTTTGATCTTCTCTAAACTTTGTAATTAGATCTTGCTCTATCTATATGATTTTTGCATTTAGTTTCTTCCCATCTCATCTAATCTCATCTTTATCTTTAAGATTATGAACTTTATTTTCATTTATGGGTTTGTGTTCTTAAACATGAATTATGAGTAGTGAATTAGGGTTCTTGAGGATGGGTTAGATATAGGGTTGATATGTAGTCTCTTAGGGTGTTTAAGCTTAAATCTATGTAGATCCCTTCTGGGTTAGTGTTCTTCATGCTAGTTTCATCTTGATCACATGGAATTAGAGCATAGGCATTTCAGCACCCACCAGGTGTTCGATGAAATGCCTGATTTAACGTTTTCCATAAATTTGCATATCTTACCCAAGACATTGGCGTTTTAAGTTGCATCTTGGCTTAGGTAGATTGATTCCTCATGCATGTTTAGTCATACATCGCTACCGAGAGGTAGATCTGAAGGTGGCTGAGCTTGATTGCCTCTGTCACGACAGTGGATTGGCTAAGCTCTGAATCTACCGTCGAGGGATCACCTCTTTATGAGTTTTGTTAGACACCCTAGGTAGGCTATA
>VBRH01002276.1:3255-13466 GCA_014578085.1 Cardamine resedifolia
TTGTTGTCGTGGCTGTTATTTTTCCGTAAACCGTTAGGTTGTTAGTTTGATTTGCGAATTTATTGGTTTATAATAAATCGTTTATCGTTGAGTTGTTAATTGTTTTCGCCTGCTGGGAGTTAATAATAATTATGGGGTTATTATTTTAGTATAAAAAAAAAAATGGGTCGGGGCGTTTCAACTGAACTTGCTCGTTCCGCTCTTGAAAGTTGCTCCACCCTCTTATTGTTTTCCAAATCATTTAATAACTCCACATGCAAAGCTGGTGTAAGTCCCTCTTTATCCACTTATGTTATTAAAACATATACGTCCTCGTCATCTACAATATATGACTCTCTCCGAGATTTAGATAGACTGTAACTTAATTTCAGCTTCCCCAAGGTTTTACCAATCGCAATCTTCCTCCAGATCTTTTCTACTAACACAGAATAAGTTATCTTCAAAGATGAGTTCTTAAACGATATATCGTATGTACAATTTTTTTAAATCCACTCATGCTCTTCTGAATAGTACCCTCCATAGTCGAAATGTACGTTTCTGTGGATTTTCTTCTTCATCGCTTCCTGAAAATAGAATTACACAGGTTCTCACAATAATAAATTACACAGTTATCTTTCAGTTATACCATTTGTCCCATCCCATTTCTCATATTGTCTCAGTTATACCATTTGTCCCAGTTTTCATATTGTGTCTCAGTTAAACCAATTGAACCATTTATCATATCTCTGCAGATCTCGTTAAATCATAAATCTAATATGGGATCCAAATACCTAAGATTCAACACAATTCAACAACTACATTCGAAAAATATTACCATTAAACAAGATTACCAACCAAATGTGCATACCTAAACAAGCAATTTTCATATCAATCAATCTCTAAATAAAAATAAAAAAATTTACCCAATCCCTCTAAGAATAACAAAGAAATTATTTTGTTTAATCAATGGCGGAGGAGAGAGGATATGAGTCACCGGAGGCGACGGCCGGCCGGAGATGGGTAGGGCGACCGGAGATCGAACGGAGATCGACTGGAAAACTGACATGTTTGCTGTTTCGGAGGAGGAGGAGTCGCGGTCGAATGTCTAAGTCGATGAATTGATTTTTTGATTTAATTTTTTTATTTTCGTTTTAGTTTTAAAAATAAAAAATTTTATGTTCAAAGATTTTCATTAAGGATGAAAAAGAGTAATAACATGTGGTATGACACACAGGTAATCCTCCACGCCAGATTCAAGTTTTAGAGATTATTGCATTTGAGAGAAGCCCTCAAAACACGAAACTAATGTCAAAAGAGAAAAGAGTTCCAAAGTCAAAGGAACAAAAAAAGTCCATTCTTTGAATGATTCACCAGCTTCTCTTTCACCTTCCCTCATCTTCAAAAAATCAAGAAAGCTTCTCACTTTCTTCATCCAACAATGAATTCTCCAAGACCCATCTCCATAGCCTCCACCTTTGCCTCACCCTCCTCCCTCAATGACTCAACTCGAAAACCCCTAAGCTTGTGGCCTGGTATGTACCATTCACCAGTCACCACCGCTCTTTGGGAAGCTAGATCTTCAATCTTCGAATCACTTCTTGATCCTCCTAAAGACGCTCCTCCTCAAAGCGAGCTTCTCACTAGAACCCCTTCTCATAGCCGAACCACAATTTTCTACCCTTTCTCCTCTGATTTCATTCTCAGAGAACAATACAGAGATCCTTGGAACGAGGTCCGCATTGGGATCTTGCTTGAAGATCTCGATGCTTTAGCTGGCACTATCTCTGTAAAGGTATGATTTTTTTCTCTAAATTTTGTGTATCAAATTAGGGGTTTTGATGCTTTTGTAGGATTCTTTGATTTTCTGATTCTGGTAGTAGTAGTATAGGTGAAATTTGATTAGTTTGGATTAGTGATCTTATTATATTTCGATCAAATTGAGTGCTAAATTTTGATACTTTAGTATTCCTCTGATCGCACTTTTCTGGTTTGATTCAATTGAGTACCAACTTTTGTGAATTTTGATTCTTTTTTGGATTCTGTTATCTTCTTCTGACTCTAGTTGTTGTATAGGTGAAATCTGATGATTGTTTTAACTTGGGTTTAGTGATCTTTTAACATAATTTGAGTATTTGTGTACATTGTGATCCAGCATTGTTCTGATGATGATAGCACAACAAGGCCACTCTTGTTGGTTACAGCTTCTGTTCATAAGATTGTTTTAAAGAAGCCAATTTGTGTCGACAATGATCTCAAGATTGTTGCTTCAGTGATTTGGGTTGGTCGTTCATCTATCGAGATTCAGCTCGAAGTTATGCAATCCGAATTCAGTATGTATATATTGTCTACAAATTGCAACATCAACCATGTCCTCAAACTCAAAAGTTTTGAAAATTGCTTCTGTTTTGTTGTTGTTGTTGTTTGTTTTTCAGAAGATGTCAAGCCTTCTTCAGATTCAGTTGCTTTAACTGCCAACTTCATTTTCGTGGCGCGTGATTCTAATACAGGTAAAGCTTCTCCTATCAACCGGCTTTCTCCAGAAACCGAGCTCGAAAAGCATCTATTTGAGGAAGCCGAAGCTAGGAATAACTTGAGGAAGAAGAAGAGGGGAGGTGAGAGAAGAGAATTCGATCACGGGGAGTATAAGAAGCTCCAAGCTTTGTTAGCTGAAGGAAGGATCTTCTCTGACATGCCAGCTCTTGCAGACAGAAACAGCATTCTTCTGAAAGATACAAGTCTCGATAATTCGCTAATATGCCAACCGCAGCAGAGGAACATCCATGGCAGGATCTTTGGAGGGTTTTTGATGCATAGAGCATTTGAGTTGGCCTTCTCCACAGCTTATACGTTTGCGGGTCTAGTGCCTTACTTTTTAGAAGTTGATCACGTCGATTTCCTAAGACCAGTCAGTATCCAAATCTCTTCTTGTTCACATTCTCGTTCTGTATATAAGTAATGCTGAATGGACTTGCATGACAGGTCGACGTTGGGGATTTCTTACGGTTCAAATCTTGTGTGCTTTACACTCAACTGGATAAAATGGATTGTCCGCTCATTAATATTGAAGTTGTTGCCCATGTTACAAGCCCAGAGATTCGTTCTAGCGAGGTAAAATCCTAACTTGATGACAGGAGCTTATTTAAACGATCCTTTCAAGTTGAACTTGCTCACTGATTCTTTAGAAAATTTACATCTTTATGTCAATTTCTTGAACCGTATCAAATTTGAAGCTCATTATGTTAGTTTGAGGTCTCTTTCTCTGTTGCATATGATGTAGGTTTCGAATACATTCTACTTTAAGTTCACTGTACGACCAGAGGCAAAGGCCAGAAACAATGGATTTAAGCTTCGAAATGTAGTTCCTGCCACAGAGGAAGAAGCTCGTCATATCCTCGAGCGCATGGATGCAGAAGCTTTGAATTCAAGCATACAACAACTGTAGACATAACTCCAGAGTAATGGCTATCGGTGTTTCTGTGTTATGAAAGACTTGGCTTATCAAGTCCTATCCTCTTGACCGCAGATTAACCGGAAATGTTGAAGCATTTCTGTTGTATCTAAACGATTTGCTAATATAACCAAAAGATTTGGCTTACACTGCAACTCATTGATTTGTGGATGTGTTATCTTTTTGGGTGAAACAATTGGATGAACAAAAGGAAGAATCAGAGATGAAGATTCAAAGCTACAGCTGATGCTGCAGAAGATAGGAAGTTGGTCTACACGAGGTAGTTACCAGAAGAAAAGTGTTTCAAGTTGAGAAATTACAATAAGAAATGTCTTAAAATTCATATATCTATGCAACTTCTTCAAGCGGCACAGGGTGTTACAGAGTGTCGAGATCCTTTGATTTTCATAGGAAACAGAGAAATGATCACACCTGAGGATTTCTCTTATAAGATGTTAGCAAGAATATGGGCTCTTTGCCCTCTGCTTGTGTGTCTTCTCAGTCTATCAAAGTAGAACCAGTCAGTGATTGCACCAACGGGCTCATAGGTCGCTACACCGGGATCAAACCTCAGTAGGAAGAGTGGATCGTTCCATGCAAGGATTTAATGGAAAGCTGCACAACTCAGGGACCCGAGAAGCATTTAGACCTAAGAAAGAGAGTGTTCAAGTAGAAACAGTTGGAGAGATCCGCAAGGATTATGCCAGAGAAGTCATTGCCATTGGAATCGTCAGCATATGGTGATGTCTGGTGAAAGAGTTCCAGAGAGAAAATATTTTAGAAAATAGGTCTTTTTGGAAAGAAACATCTAAGTTGATGTCCATGACCCTTTCTAGAAGTTTAAACTTCTTCCCGGCTAAAATATTTTAGGAAATCACACAGATCAAACAAACATGCCGAGAACTAAAGATTTGGAATGGAAATATGCAATGATGTTATAGCATCAACACTCACAAATGTCTCCCAAAACCTAATACAGATTCTCTTTATGAGCTTTTTTGGAAACATTTATGGATATTGATGATTTGATGCTAAACATTTGCGACTAGAACTAGCTTCAGCTTGCAATCGGTCAACTCCTAATCATGCAGGTCTGTTGATCTACTTCATTACATTTAGAATCCTACGACGGGAACTACATTCCCATTTCGTTACATACTTTGTCAAGAACGAACAGGAAGTCTCTCACAATCATGAAAATCCTCAATGTGTGACCTTCATTGGAAGCATCTCCATGGAACTGCTCTGTGACCTCTTCCAATGCAGAGAGCGTTGAACATTCTCGTATTTTGATTTTCACAATCTCCTCTGCAGCAGTCTTCAAGAATCTGGCCGTCCTCTCGTTGAACTTCAGCCATTGATCTCCACTAGACCCACACTCTTCACTCAGTTGCAGAAGCTCCTCGATCTTCTTGATTCTTTGACAAAGCTTCAAGACATCGCTTCTTAGAACATCGTACTCAATGTCAGCTGATTTCTTGACATTGCTCAGCTCCGAATTCAGGTTTCTGATGCCCTCTAAGGTTGAGCCTTCTGATTTGATCTGTTCCTGAACAACAAACTGCAAGAGACTGCTTCTTCCATCTAATCCCTTAACCTCAACGAGCTTGAGGAGCGTGTCAAGTTTGAAGGCATGAGCATCACCGCAGCGGTTCGTTCTAACATTCATCACACTTCCTGTCTTCAGTATAGCTTCTAGAAGTATCGAGAACATTCTACTATTCCTTAGCTCGTCACAAGCAGCCTGCAAAAGAAGATAAGCTTACTGAGACATAAGATTAGAACATCATACACATATATGTAAATCTGCTATTTTCAGCATTACCTGTACAGTACGGAATGATCTTCTGAGGCGTTTGATTGCAGAGTGGAAATTAGCCATAGCAAGCATTGCTTCAACCCGTTTAAACACGAAAGGCACATGAAGCAATTCCTTAAGAAACCTCTCAGCTGGACCAAGCTTGATGATCACTGAATCATCATTAAAGCTCTTCAACTTCTTCTCTTCTGCTTCATTTGGTGCCAATCTCAATAAACACTCAAGAAGTTCAACTCCAAGTGCATCACAGTCACCTAATAAAAATAAACCCGAAGTATATAACTGAAATAAAAACTTAAACATGGAACAAAATTAAGACTTTTAACTAGTAATTAGTGATTACCATCAAGAAGAGCTTGACACACATCTTTTGTGGTTAACTTAAGTAGTTGAAGCAAAGTAGCAATATTCTGAGCCTTTCTTGGATCTAAAAATTTACTTTCTTGATTTTGAATTGGATGTTCATAACTTAGACCTCTCTGTATCATATTTGGATTAGCCGAGTTGGCAATAAACAAAGTCTCTACCATCTCCTTGTTCAACCTGCCACACAACACTTCATTAAACTCTTAATAAGAAGAAACAAAGAAGAAAGAACATAACTTTCACATATCTTACTTTAAAGAACTCGATCTAAGACGTTCCCATTGCAGCTGTTTCGGAAGTAACTCTGAAACAGAGAGTTTTGTCGGAGCCACAAAAGGCTGTGACGGTGGAACAAGAGGAGGTGGTCTTGTCGGAGGAGGAAGAAGAGCTGGAGCAGCTCTTACTTGGCTCTGTTGAGAAGAAGAAGATTCACCAATGTTAACAAAATCTCTTCTTGATGAAAGAGATTGGGCTGAAAGCAAAACAGACTTCACATTCCGACTAAAATCATTCCAAATCGGCGGCGAACTATCCAGAAACTTCCTGAATAATCCATCAGGTGAATTAGAAACCGATGAGTGTAGAGATGAAAGTGGAGTTCTTATAGTTCCTCTGTCAGGTGAAGTAGAAGCAGAAGAGATACGAGGAAACTTAAATCCAATATTTTGATTCCAAAAGCTAAACATTCTCAAAGACGACGACCCGTTATTGTTCTTTCTTACTCTTAGTCTCTCCGGTGACGGAGTCTGAAGGTTACAGGTCTCTGAGTATCTAGGGTTTGGTGGAGACATTGTGATTGAGAATGACCTAGCTGGAGAAACCCAACCGGAGCAAGAGGAAGAGCAAGAATGAGATGGGCTTGAGTTTAAAGAACCAGCTAAAGAAGCTAAAGGAGAGTAAAATTCTTCTTCTTCGTCTTCTTGAGATTCATAGTTTGGTTGGAAGCTACGAAGAGGTAATGGTGGTAAAGGACGTATCTCCGGTGACTCAGACTTCAAGAAACATGTTTCTCCGGTTCTGATATGGTCAGATTCTTCTGATCGGGTGTAGAAAACTTCGGAAGGAGAGGTAGTAGCAGCCATGTTGAAGTTAGTGGTGATATGACTCTGTTCATCATCATCATCTTCTTCATAGCTTCTGCTAGTGTTGGTTCTGCTATGAGTGTCTTTGAAATGACGGTTTTGCCCTCGGTATCTTCCGTAGAGAAACAAGGCTAAGCCTATAGCTGTAGCGACGGAGAGAACGGCGGAGAGAGCTGGGACAAGAAGTGTAGGGGAAGTGGAATGTGGTTTGGAGGAGCGTGGGAGGACTAAGGCGGAGATGTTGGCCGGGAAAGTTGGGAAAGCGGTAAAGAATGGAGGTGGTGGAGTCGGCGGCGGAGGAGTAAAGGAGTCGATAGGAAAGAAAGGAGGGCTAGTGGGGGTTAGAGGAGGAGGGAGAGATGGGTCTTCGTCGTCGTAGAGGTGACGACGGCTGAGAGTTACGGCGGAGGCGTAAGATAGTGAGGAGGGTGCGTAGGTTAGCAGGAGGAAGAAAATGGCGAACCAAAAGTTCTGCATTTTTTCTGGGTTTCTGTAAAGCTCTCTCTCACTGGTCACAGACAGTAAATACAATAAAGGAGGGAAGTTAATGGCACTATTGTGTCTGTATATTCTGAGCTATGGGCCTATGAGTAATAATTTTCTGTATCTATTTTATTTTACCAATGTAATAACTATTTTACTTGGTTTTGTTTTGCAAAACAAACCCTTATGATATCCATTTTTGCAAGTCTGTTCTCTACGTTCCAAAAATGTAGTCAAACACCTAGTTTACGAAAAACATTAACAGATGTTGTATCGAATATTGGAATTAAAACGTGTCCTTCTATTACGGATGGACTAAATATCTAGATCCGGTCGGAGAAATTGGATATCTGAGGTATTTGAATTCGGAAAAAGGTATTTTGATTTGAAAGTCAAGATATCCAGATTCCTTTGCATATATAGTTCTTATTTAAATTATATGTATAATATTTATATATCTTATTAGTTAGAAGAATTATGTAAAATATCACAAAAACAAAATTATTTGAAAAAACTTTGTATTTTTAAAAATTTACATAGTAAATATGTGTTTAAAATATTTATAAAATTAATTCTCAAAAGAAAAGTTATAAGTTACAAATGAAAAAATCATCAAAACAGAGAAACTTCATTTGACAAAGAGATTTTTGCATGAAACAAACAAGAAAGCATTAGCCACTCTTAAAGTAGAAGAGAAATACAACCAAAGTAATAGTAAGGAGAGAAATACAGGAAAAAAAAAGCCAATCTTCCATTGTGAAAGATGTTGAAATTAAAAAGTGTATGGTTTTTCTATGTCATACCTTGGTGTAGATAGAATACATGACACAACATAAATATTGTGTAAGATATTTTGTGAAAGCGTAAACGATGATTTGTAAAAAAAATTTCTTTTACAGCAAAAACTAACTTACATTAAACTTTTAAGATACAACTTTACTCAAAAGAAAATCAATCTGGAGAGTGAAAGCTTATATGAAAAAAAATAACACATCGTACTCGAGCTTTCTTATCAAAAAGATCGGCACGGACATTCAAAATACGAGGAATAAAAAATATCATTTAAAAAAAATGATTTAAGAGCTTTGTATTGTTAATTGTGGTTTATCTTATGTTTTAGTTGTAACATTATTATATACAGTGTTTGAATGATAAATTGATAATATAACCAAGAGTCTTTAAGAAAACATAATTGGAATAAACTTATGTTGACTATTTTAATTATGGAAAAGAAATATGATCTTGTAATGTCTCCTTAATTAGTGAGATTGTACCTCACTTTTTTGGGAAAATGGTCATACAATTCCTCAAACTTTTGCAATACTACTATTTTATTTCCCAAGTATTATGGTTACAAAATAAATCCTCGCGTTTACGTCGATTGTGCAAAATTAGGCTTCATAATTTTCAATGTTGAATAGTAAACAAAAAATCGTTAATGACATATTTGGGACACGATTTCTTCTCATTCTTTTTAGAAAATTTCCAAATCAAAACTGAGAGAATCCTAGAAAAATAGATTCTAATGATGAAGAACTGCCCAACGACGAAAACTGCTATTGATTTCGACGAGGGTTGAACAATGAATATGCAAATAATGCCGAGGACAATCTCGTCGATGGCGAGGAGAACTAGTGAATTCTTACGCGGCCTTGATGTCGATGGAAACACCTTTACTAAAACATTCATTGGAAAAATTTACGACGTTCATTCATACCATCTCCCTTAAAGGCTATAGCATGTATGATGTTTATGTTTTAAGGTCTTTGTCGGCCTTTTCAAGTAATATAATGGATTTTAGGGTTCCAATAGCTCCTTGTAAAACTTGTTAAAAAACCCGTTCACGGACTTGATTAATTGTTCTTTGTCGCTAAAAAATAATGGTTTCGTTTCCATCCATAAATCGATTTTCTTCCCTATGAGTTCTAGTCTCAATAAAATGTTAGTTCTTCATGTTCATATGTTATGATATGAATATACCACACCAATTTTGAATCTTGTTTCTCATTTTTTCACCAGTGTGTTGAGGCATTTACTTAATGAAACCGTTCAAGAGAGACAACAAAGGCGTGAAGAGATATTATCTACAAGGTTAAACTCATTTTCTCGCTTTTGTTTAGCATTATATATATATATCAATTCAAACATCTTTTGCACTTTCTGCATCACGATATGTTGCAGATATCCTATGGTAGTTTATTGAATTCTTAAGGACAATGTTTTAATCTGAGTTTTTAGTGTTACGAGTTCAACAACTTCTTTGAATATTACCATGCCAAATATTATCATTGAACATAGTTATTCTCAAACAGATTAGAAAACTAACAACACATGTCGTGCCAGATTTCGATTATAATCTGATTCTGATTTGGGTTGATTATGTGGAGGTTGATGATGAGTACGAGGAGAAATTGAAGAGAAAGGATGTGACTTTCTTCTTCTTAGCCACATTGGTTTTTTTTTTTCTTTTTTTTTTGTCTTCTGGTTGATTTGGTTTTATAATTAGATGTAGATATGGAGATGGTAAACCTACAAATAATGCAGCGAGGTTCTACGTAAAAGGTTTGGTTCACCGAGGTGAGTTTAATTTTCTTTGGCTTAATTAGTTAATTGTAACGTGAAGTTGTAACATGTTGTTTACAAGGAAATGATAGAGGAGATTGGCTTAAGAACATGAATTACGGTGTGCTTGGATTAGGAAATTGACAATATGAACATTTTAACAAGATTTATTATGAAAATTTTTAAGTCAATTCTCCTTGCCTTCGTCGGTATAAGGAAACAAACAATATTAACATTTTAATAAGGTTTATTATGATGGAATCACGACAAGAGAAATGTTTGATTTAACAAGAATTGCTAACTCTCTTAGATGTCGTCGAGATTTTCCTCACCATTCTCTTCAGATTTGTTGTTTAGTTTTTGCCAAAATTAATAGCAATTTTCGCTATCGACCACTTATTCATTATCTGAATTTATTTATTTTTAGGATTCTCTGTTTTGATTTGAGAATTTTCTAAAAAAAAAAAAAAAA
>VBRH01002277.1:0-18528 GCA_014578085.1 Cardamine resedifolia
CGAATGAAAGATAACTCATTGATCTATCTTGTGTCAAAATATTAGCTTGATCCATCGGTGGAAAGTTCTTAAACGAATGCCAAACGTCCATCACCTCTGTATGATTCTGCATCTCCATATGCTACAAAGCTCCAGAAACTCTCCAAATCGTCCAAAAGATCCCGAACGTGTGTAAACCTGTAAAAGACTCTAAAAAGACTTGAAATATATATAAAAGACTCGATTGCAAACTTATATCATGGCTTAAAACCGGTAAAAACCATGATATATTAGTGGCCATTGAGTTGATCACTTGAGCTTAGCGGAGTTTGCATACAAAAATAACTACCAGGCTAGTATCGGCATGGCGCCATTTGATGCTCTATATGGTAGGCCATGTAGGACACCGTTGTGTTGGACTCAAGTGGGGGAGAGGAGCTTGCTGGGAGCCGATTTTGTGCAGGATCGTACAGAAAAAAATCCGTGTGGTCAAGTTGAATATGAAAGAAGCACAAGACATGCAGAAAAGCTACACTGATAAGCGTAGAAAGGATTTAGAGTTTTCCGTTGGGGATATGGTCTATCTTAAGATGGCCATGTTGAGAGATCAAAACAGGTTTATTCCTGAGACTAAGCTGAGTCCTCGGTATATTGGTCTCGTTAGGGTATTAGTGCAGATTGGGCCGGTTGCTTATAAGGCTGGAGTTGCCAGATGTGATGTGGGTATTTCATAAAGTGTTCCACGTGTCGAAACTGAAGAAATGTATGCATAAGGATGATCGGGTGATGGTTGAGATTCCATCTAATTTTTTTCCGAGTATGGTTGTAGAGGCGAGGCCTCTGGAGGTGATGGATCGCAGAGTCAGACATATCACGAGAAAGAAAGTTCCAGAGATGAAGGTCTTGAAGGACTGTAATGCGGCCAAGGAGGAAACTTGGGAACCTGAATCTAAGATGAGGTGGAAGTTTTCCAAGTGGATTGGCAAGCTGGCGACTTAGCTGGAATCCCAGTGCTATTGTTAGCAGAGTTGTTGTCCTTTTTCTTGCTGTTTAAGCTGATGTACTCGTTTTATTGAATATGTTATGCAGGCTATTATTGTTTATACTTGGTTCGGCTGTGGGGATCGTGCCGTGTTGGTCTTAATACTTGGTTTGGCTGATTAGGACATTTTCCTAATGCTGTTGGATGGGGTTCCGTGTTGCGGAATCTCATTGCAGTGTGGTGTTTACCAGTCGGGTTTCTGTGTGTTTCCTGATGCTGTTTCGGTAAGCCACTTGAGATCTTAGGATCTTGCTGGACTTTGTTGATCAGGTCATGCTGGACTTTGCTGACCAGGTCATGCTGGACTCCGAGATGCTTCGTCATTCCTATTGCGCCAAGCTGTTCCAGAAATCCGGTATGCGTAGTTTCATTTCAAACCAAGTGGGGTCTTGTGGTGTAAGATTATGGGAGTATTTGAACCGACTATAGACAATGTGGTGTTGGGTTGATAGCCGAAAAGCTATGCCGTAGAGGGTTGATGGTCGCTAGACTATGCAGTGTTGAAAATAGCTGTAGAGCTATGATGTGTGGGTGTTTCGCTGAAGTTGTTAGATTCGAGGATGAATCTATGTTAGTGAGGAAGAATTGTAACATCCGTGTCCCGGGAACGGGAAGTTAAATTTATTTCTTCTTTTTATTTTAGATTAAGGAGCTGAGTTGTACAGATTTTATTTAAATCAAATAAAGATCTGGGTGTTAAAAAAATTGAAAAGTTTGGGGTTGTTTCTGTTAGATCAGAAGTTGTGATAGGGTTAATTTGATAAGATTAGAAGTTATGGGGCTGGTTTACAAGATCAGAAGTTATGGGGCTGCTTTACAAGATCAAAAAGTCAGAGGACTTAGTTGCAATTTTTGGAGAAGTTGGTTATTTAAAACCCTAAAAGCTGCAGCTTTTTTCTACTCTACGAACCCTCGCTTCCTAGGAGAAACAGAGAAGAGAGGAAGAAAGAAAAGATAGATCCGATCAGTTCTGGGAGAAAGGAGAAACAGAGAAGCAAACGTAGTCCTATTTATCTGATATTTCATGGAGAGATACATGACATCAATTTCTTGCCATAACCGTAGGCGGATCTCAATTTGTGGCTATAGTCAGAAAGTTATGGCCGTTCTTATGAGGAAGATCTTTGCAGATCGGATTCCACCGCCGTCCAACTTCAAGAGTAGTTTCCGGGGAACCTTAAGGAGTTTGAAGACGATCTACATATCACTACAAAGCCTCGGATGTCAGTTTTCTAGAACCACTGGTCAATTTGGATTCCGATGTAAAATAAGGCCAGAATCGGATTTTTAAGAAGACGGCAGCAGAGACCTAATTCTTGGAAACTCTAATTTTTATTTTTGGAAAGTTCCTATTTTCTTTGGAAAGTTTCTAATATGGGAAAGCTTCTATTTTAGGAAAGTCTATTAAAAGAAAGCACAGAAAAGAGAGAAGCCGAAAAGAAAATTTCCCTAAAATGAAAGTTTCCTTAGAAGAAAAGTTTCCCGGAAATGAAAGTTTTTCAGAAAGGAAAAGTTCCTGAAGTTGTAGGAAATTGTCGCGGAGTTTCTTCTTTTGGTTGAGGTGAGTGCAGTACCGTATTCGGACTGGATTTACGAAGTTTTTTGGTCTAATTTTTGCGTGGGATTTATTTTCATGATTTTTCGGTATTTGCTGTAGTGTAAAAAACCGTTGGTATGTTAATTAAATCCCGAAAATTTGCTGAATTCATTTTCCGTAAATAAATTATTGTTTAGTTGATTTTAATAATTATTTTGGTGTAAAAATAATTTAATTGTTGTTTTATTGATTTTATTTAAATGTTGGTTTTGCTGATTTTAATTAATTATTTTGGTATAAAAATAATTTAATTGCTAAATGTTGATTTTATTCAAACGTTGTTTTGGGTTGATTTTAATTAATTATTTTATTATGAAAATAATTTAATGAATTGTTGTTTCTGCTACTTGTCGAATCTCAAACATATTATTATATCGGAAAATTTATATGTATTCGTTTGTCTGTTATTGACCTAGTTGACGGGTTGATCACTTCCTCAGTATTTATTAAATACTGACTGCGTTTATTCGTAATGGCGCAGGTAAATGGTAAGATAAAGGCTGATAGTTGGAGCTCGTGAAACTGCAGCTGCGAGATGAGATGACATACCAAAAGGGTTGTTTTATTTATTTATTTATTGATAGTTGTTTGTTATTGTTGATTACCGTAAACCGTTAGGTTCTTAGTTATTGTAGTTGCGAAATTATTGGGTTATAATACATCGTCGAATACTGTTTTATGGTTGAGTTATTTAATTGATTTTTGACGTTGAGGGTTTTATATTTATGGAAATTAAAAAAAAAAAAACAGGTCGAGACGTTTCAATTATCATAAAGTAAACTAAATAAACATAACTAATACAATTATTAATTGAGGAAAATTAGGAAACTATAAAATGGTTTATAATAAATTACATCAATTATATAAGATATAATATTACGTGACGTATATCATTTTATATATTTCATAGTTTAACAAGAATACTATAAAATATGTATAATATAATCGAACATATCGACCATACATTACACTAATTAGCCATGCCAAATATATACATTATAACTAAACTTTTAAATTAAATTAAAGCATGTAATTTATCATGTGCATAGCATGAGTTGTTATCTAGTTTGTAAATTTTTAATCGATTTTTCTATCTATACCCATATTTTTTTTTTATCTCATTTCATTATTTCCATTGTAAGGTTTTTCTAATCTTGTCATAACGTATAAATTGATTATTTGTTACCATGTGGTGGTTAACATTGTGATAGGTCAAATTCTTTGTTAATATTTAATCTATATCTTCTTATCCGTTCTTATATTTTATAAAATATGGTCAAAAGATCAAATGGATTCACCGCATTTGTTAGTATAGGACATTGATCTTGAACATTGATCTATATTAAATTAGAGCGAGCCAACTCCGAAAAATTAAAACCATTAATTGAATTATTATTTAATTTATTAACTAATAATAATAATTGACGCCAAGACTATTTCAGACACATATGCATACATAATAATTTTCTGCTTTCACTTTCCCTAATTGTATCATTTGATACTTTCTCTTTTTTTTTCTTATCCTCCATATGCCTTTCTTGTGTATATAAACTAAGTTCACAAAAATATAAACTTACATAAAATCTTCTGTATTTTCTCATCTTCTTCCTCTACTTTTCTTCTTTTAAGAGAGAGAGAGAGAATCTAGGGTTTCCTTTTTCAGTTTTTTTCTCTTCTAACCTTAGAAAATTTTGAAGAGATGGGTAGGGGAAGGGTTCAGCTACGGCGGATCGAGAATAAGATAAGGAGACAAGTGACATTTTCAAAGCGAAGGACGGGTTTGGTGAAGAAAGCTCAAGAGATCTCAGTGTTATGTGATGCTGATATTGCTTTGATTCTCTTCTCCCCAAAAGGCAAACTCTTTGAGTACTCTGCTGGTTCCAGGTTTGAATCTCTTGTTAGGCCGAGTGAAATATTTTACCATCTGGTTACTTTTTTTTTAAGATCGCCTATCTATCAACTTTATATTTCATGTTTTGATAGATTGGGGAAGTGGTAGGCACGTAGCTAGTGGATTGATTTGAAATTGGCTGAAATATTTTTGATGAAATAGATGAATTTGTAGTCATGTATGTGCGTGTAAGAGTTTAATACGGATGGTTAGTTCTTTGTATATAAGTTAGAGAAGAATGCTTGTTTGACCCAAAAAAAAAAAGTTAGAGAAGAATGATGTTACCAAAAAAAAAGTTAGAGAAGAATGATATATTAAGCCAAAGAAGTTAGTAGAGGTGGTCTTATCAAACAACAATTTTGAGATATATGGTGGAAAAATGTGTTAACTGTGTGTATGCAAACCGATATAAGACTAAGTAAGTATTTTTTTTTTTAAATGATTTTCTAGATATATGTTATATACACACCAAGAAACTGTCAGAGATCTTTCGTTTCGTTTCTGTCTGAGTTTTTGTTCTTCGACCTTTTGGAGAAAGTTGATTTGTAAAAAAAAAAAGTGATCATCATAAGGTTGATGGAGTAAATTTGATATAAAGTCCATACACTGATTTTAGATTTACAATGAGTAGATCTAATGTTCAAAGGTAGATCACTTTTGCCTATTACTTATGTGTAGGATTGAAGTTCACATTATTTATCTTAAAGATTAAGATAAAATTCAAGTATATAAATTTCATCAAAAGGAAAAAGGAAGGGGGGGGGGATATTCAATCAAAATCATTTTAAGTTCTTTCCTAGACAGAATTCAGCTATTTTTAAACAATATAAGTTTGATGGGTTTTATTAACTAAAGATATTGTGGTAATAACATATCATAAATAAAAATGGCAGTCGTTAAAAGATAATTTATCTGAAAATTCATATTTCTTTTAATCCATAAAATCTACCGATCTTACATGATATAGTGACAATATAACACATTTGATAATGGTAATTTTCGAAAATGAAAATTAAAAAGAGAATAGGAAACAGATCATGTCCAAATACTAGGTTCATGTAAACTCTATGATGCTATCATTAGTGCAAATGAACTATAAATGTATTTAGTAGTACTACATATATAGTCTACAGAAAGAAATTATTTTTTTTTGTCAACAGAAAGAAAATATAATATATAATATTTTGGTGCAAATTCTTATCTTTCTAGGCTTTGATTTCGTATTGAAATTGTTATCCTTCAAGAGATTGATTTCGTCTCATTAATGTTATACTGAAATTGTTATACTGAATTCATCTCATTAATGTAGACAAATATATTAAAGATAGAAATCAAATCTACTATAAATAGGAAGAGTAAGTTTTTTTCATCATGATTGTAATGGTAGTAAAAGTAACATGAAAGTAAGATTTTCAATATAATACACCTTTAAGATTATGTACAGAAACTTTTTGTTGGAAGCATGACAATCCTTTGTCATGGAGCTTGGTGCCTTGTTTTGTCTTTTTGTTGGTCGAACCTAGGACTAACCTCGATCTTCACATGAAAATATACAAACCGGTGACACTACTTTTCTAGTTTGAGTTCAAGTAAAAATGAAATTGGTTGTAAACATGTTGTAAACTTCTTGAATAATCTTGATCTTGATTAACTAATTAGCTCTAAAGAAGTGAGAAGTCTGGCCCCTGAGTTGAAATTTCCTTAGGAAGGTTCACATTTTTCTTAAGAAGCAAATTTAACAAATAGGTGACCCAGGCAAGAGAGACTATGAATTTTTGGCCGCGAACTTTCTATATCAAATAATAAAAAAGTATTAATCTAAACAAATCTGTAAAATATATAGTGTATAAAACGATATGCAAAATGTATATCAAAGTTATCAATAGTACTAAACATGACGCATATTAATTTAGCGGGTGGTGCCTCTTTGACGAGCTCGCTCGTCCCTCCCACGGAGCTGCTAGGATGATTTGGTCGATGCAATGCAACACTGATTGTGTTAACTTTGAAACAGATTGTATGGAGCTTCTATCCATCACCTCGGCCGATTTATCATGCAGAAATTGCAGATTTTCTATTTCTTAAGAGGCGCTTCCCTCTTTTTAATCTCTCTTTTATTTCTAGGCTTCCAAATTTCCATGTCAACTTCCTTGCTCGTAACACACTCGCAGCACTTTGTTTTTTGTTATAAGCACTACCGTGCCATTGTGCTTACCGCAAACAACTTCTCATTTTGCCCATGGTTAAGTAATGAATGATTCGGTTAACGTCAAACCAAAATTCATATTAATTTAGAAATATCTTGTTTCCTTCTCCAAAACTAAAAGATAATTAAAAGAGTTTACCAACTAAAGTAAAAAATGAGTGTTCAATATGAGGTATCATGAAACTATGCATCGAGTGTTTATTCAATTTTAATATAATGATGTTTAGCATGGAGAGAATTCTTGATCGATATGAGAGATGTTCATACGCCGGTCAAGATATTCCTACACCAAGTTTGGATTCACAGGTTCTTCAGCACATCAATCAATATTTACTATATATGAATCATTATCTATAGTAAATTTTACTAATTTGTTGTTGTTTCTAGGGAGAGTGCTCAACAGAATGTTCGAAGCTCTTGAGGATGGTTGATGTTATGCAAAGAAGCTTAAGGTTAGAAACGTATTACTAAACGATCATCCATACATAAAAAACATTGTATCTAAATCTATACAACATAATGAATTTCATCTTTATTTAATTAATTTCTTTATTTCATATCATAAGGCACTTAAGAGGAGAAGAGGTGGAAGCTCTAAGTATCAGAGAGCTCCATGGTCTGGAGATGCAACTTGATACCGTCCTCAAGAGAACTCGCTCTAGAAAGGTTTCTTATTCATATCCAAAACATCATTATATATTCGATCTTTTATACATACATGGACATTTATACACAAATGTGTATGTCTAATAATGTTCAGTGAGTGTATATACAGATATATGTGGGGTACATATATATACAGATATATAGATACAATATATCTAATCATGTAGCTATTATTTTTATTTGGGAGCACAGAACCAGCTCATGGTGGAGTCCATAGCACAGCTCCAGAAAAAGGTAAAATATAATACTTGGACTATATGTGGTCTTCACAGTTATTAGTATTCGTTTTCGAACATACGAAACGCAAATACAGATTCTAGGTCTCAAAAAATACTTGAGTCTCCAAACTAGTTAAATTAATAAATGTGCGACTTTTCTTTTGTTGGCATAGGAGAAGGAACTGAAAGAACTGAAGAGAGAGCTAACAAAAAAGGTGAAATGTATTTCATAATCTTAATTTGACTATATAATATGTTTATATATATATGACTCCTATAAAATATAGAATTTTACATAACCTTTAAAATTTTGGGGAGATTAGTTAAGGTTTTTGTTTCAAATCTCCCAAATTAAGTATGTTTGAACGTTAAATCGATAGCAGAAGGCATAATGGAAAATAGTAATCATAATAAGTAGTGAATTTGGCAGGCTGAACAAAGAGAAAACTTTGAGACACAAACTGTCAGCCAAGACTTAGCCTCCTTGGCAATGCCGCCATGTGAGCCACCGCACCCGCTAGCCCAACCTATATCTCCTCCTACGCCTCCCCAATCTTTTAGGTATTGTAGTATTTCAAGTTTCTATAATTCTATATATTTCACTTGTCTAGGAATATCTTAAAAATAAAAACTATAAATGTGGTAATATTGATTAATAATGATAGTAAGCTAATATTACTAACCAACGTTAACACATTATAATTTGTATCCTTGATATATAAGTATATAGCTATTCTTTTATGAATTTTATGGATTGGATTATTGTATTACTTAAAGGGATACATCACACATGAATGGCAGTGGAGAAGTAAAAGACGGAGCCTTAATCCTGCCGACGACTACAACCTTGCCGCATTGGATGCCCCGGCTCAATGGAGAATAGAGGTCTTAAGGACATTTTGGTTTGTTAATGTTTACATAGTAATGAAATAACTTCTCCGTTTAAGTAGAACTGTGGATGTTGAATCCGGATTTCTTGTCATGGGCCCAAGCCAAATTCAAAAAATTGCTTAAGAAAAAATGGGCCTGATTGTACTGGTTGAATATCAATTAAAGGGTTTAACACTTCCGTAACGATATTTCCAATTTAATATGGAATTTGAACAAAATGAAAATAGTAAAATGCAGCGAAATTTGTGTATAGTATTACTGCTAGAAAATCGGTCTTGAGGAATTATGTCTTCTTCTTCTCCTTTATATAATGATTACATAAGGTAACAAATTACAATTGTGGCAATTATATTGTATTAATTGCTTTAATCGCAAATGATTATCAATTGACGCGAATTCAAATTTGTTGGTTTCGATCTTCCGCAGAAGTTTCTTGCACTACAAGAAAGCAGACTAAAACTGACGGTCATTTCTAACAGTTTTCCGATAAAAATAACCGTCAGTTATAGGATGTCAGAAAAGTAATAGTGAAAACTCAATAATGATGACTTTTTGTTGTAGATCTCTCATTATTGAGTAAAAACAACCAGAAAATAATTTTTTTTTCATACACAAACAATGGGATCATGTTAGATGAACTACATGTACTATTGAAATGTGCTCAGACATATTTGAACTTGGATGCCAGATCATCTGCCACGTCATCATAATCATCACCACATGTTGAGCCATCTTTTTTTTTTGTCATCAAATGAAAACTTCGTTATGAATCATCAAAGAGTCGAAGTTCACACAAAGCTAACCTAGAAACATAACAAAGAACATTAAAACAGAGCCTAACGAGACCTCCATGCCCAACTTTCTTAGCTCCGAATTTCTTCCCTGAGATGGGACTGCAACCAAGCTGGACCTCCTAGGGATAAGTAAGATCTCAACCTGCCATCTCGCGTCACACTCACACTATTGAATTAGCTTTAAAGTGAGAAACGTGAAACCTAATAATACGGAACAATCTAGCAATACGAAGAATTCTGTTCGTAAAAGTACGAAATCTATGCCATTTTCCGGCATTCAGGATAGCATCAATAACCTGAGCTGATTCAGACCAGATCTCCACATCTTGAACTCTCAAATTTAGCAGATTTTTGAGTGTCCCTTCCAGCACTCGGAAATTAGCATCCACCCGCGAAGAAGACGCAAGAAAAGCATCCTGAGCATGGTATAACACATCGCCCATAAAGTTCCTAACAATCCAAGAACCACCAATCATCGAAGAAGAATGTTGTTGAGTCATCTAGCAGGTAACATAAAAAAATAATAATGACGTGGCATATGACTGGGTATGTATTGATGATTATGCTGACATGGCATATGATAAGACATCCAACTCAGCCCGTTGACTGATAAAGTGGTGGTCAATATATAATAAACCATTGTTTCATACCATCATGTACAAAAGTTTAAAATACAAAAGTTCAAATATGTCTGAAAACGATTCAATAGTACATGTAATTAATGTAACAAGATCCCAATATTTTGGTACGAAAAAAACCGTTTTCCCTAATGCAGCTTATATAAGCAACTAATCAATTCATCTAGTGTCTTTATTTCTACTATAAATTCATTAAGCTATATACATCTCTAATCCGTAAAATATGACCTCTTATAGAACCAAATATTATTTTCCTAAAACATAAAAATCTAGAAAGCAAACGCATCACTAGTGAAAGAGTTTGAGTCATCCAATTTGCCTCGAATTACAAAGACATGGTTCCATAGAACTATGTTCTTAAAAATCACATAAAACAGACTAAACTGTTGTAAAATTGACCACCAAAAAGAAAGAAGTCTCTTCTAATACAGAACCTAATAACCCAACACGTGACCTTTCTAGTTAGATCTACTTTGGTACCTGCGAGTCTGCGACTTACTTGCTCGATTTCTATATAAGCTAAAGCTATATTGCATCTTCAATCAAAAACCAGTTAACTTTTCAATAACTCGGGCTCATCTTTCGCCACCCTCGAGCTCTTCTTGATCTTCAAGCTGACCTTCTTCCTTGTTGTTAGCTTCAGAATTTACAGTCTCATTGTTACCATTACTGTTCCCTCCACTTCCCTTATGACCAAAGAACAATCCCGAAGATGACGAGTCCTCTTCATCAAGATCCTCTTCTTTCTCTAAATTCTTGTTATCCTTTGATCTTTCGATTACAACGCCATCCATCCATTGTGGACAACGGTGTGTCACTCCGAGATCCGCTTCAATTAGTGAAGCGTTTGAAACCCGAGCAGCTCGCCTAATGCAAGAACATTCGGGTACAGGATGTGAAAGAAAACTAAACGCTTTTGATCTTTTAGAAGATTCGATTAGACCCTCGAGTATGCTTCTCTTGAGTAGCTTCCTAACCGATGTTATCCAAGTGTGATTTGCCTCATACATATGGTCTCGGATATCTTCCAAAAGCATTGCAATTTGTTTCCTGCATTACGATAAATATTGAGAGATTACTACTCTGGTCTCAACACAAATAGGATAGTACATTCATTACATTACCTATCTGGTCTAAAAGTCTTAGCAGACGCAGACTGATAAAGCCGGTGACCCATCACCAAACTAGCAAAACTTGGATGTCCTTTCCCATCACGATCGAATCCCGAGATAAATACATCTGCTTCCACGCTAACAACATAATCAATAGCTTCCCACAACAACTTGTGAGCATTAGTTCTCAACTCAATAACTGTGCTTTCCGGCTCATTGTCACTCTCAGCTACCCAACCCCACCAACCTTCAATGTTGTAGTACTTTGGTCTAGCTGGTGGAGGCGGAAGCGGTTGAGGCCGTTGTCTTGTGCTCTTCAATGAATCATGTCTTGTTTCTTCCTCAATGGAGGGAGGTGCCATTGTCTTTATATCTTTATGTTTTGCCTCCCGCCCATACATCTTAGCAAGTTCCCAGCTAGTACTAAGAGAAGTACGGTCAACAACATTTTCAAACATACCATGTAAAGGAATTAGCGTTCTTTGCCCACCAAAAACCTCTCCCCCGGCAACATATATGATTGTGTCCCATGAGTATCCGTAAGCTCGTAGAAAAATACCAACCTGAGAGACAACCAAAAGAATTTAATGCGGGGCTTGCAACTGTATCGAGCTAAAATCCGTAAATATTTACACTCTTGCTTACTTCTTCCGGCATTAGAGGACATAAGCCCGCGAGACGTTGCGCAGCTGAGTTTACAGAGAGCTTCCCTTTGACAATCCCACGTTTTATCATCCAAGCTCGTTTATGTTGAATCAACTCGGTATGAACATCCTTTGAGTAGCTCCAAAATGCAATTAACCCGTAAATCGTAATTTACTGTGAAACCATTTGTTTCCGAAACTGAACAATACTATAAACTTCAAAGTACCTGGAACAGTTCAGCACAACCATGATAGGCCAAAGCTTCTCTTGTCATCCCAGGATCATAGGCTATAAAAGGTCGTCCCAAAGGTCTAAGCCTGTGAAATCACACGTGAAGAAGTCACGAGAGCGTAAAGAAAAAATAAAACATCATAACAAACGATGCACACAGGTCTTGAAGAAACTAGCCTTTGCAATACTTTAGTGGAAAGTTCTTGAACCTCTTTCCTAAACTGTAATGCATGGAACGCAACTCTACACCGTAACCTCTGATATTCTTCAAGATCACTCGGAAGTATAGCCTACATGAAAAAAAATCAATCAGAATTATAGTCAATGATTAAATACTACAGAAAAACGACCGTTACGAATAACGAAATATTTTTTATTACTTGTAAGCATCCACCGTGAGGGACAACTAGTTCAACGACCGAGTGCTTAATGAGAACAGGTAGAACATGGTGTAAGTAGTAATAAGGCGAAGCTCCGAAAGAGACTTTAAAAGAAGGGATTTGTTTTTTTCTTCTAGCCCATTTGAGATTCTTGGGAAGAGTTTTTACAACTCTAACATCATTAGCAATTGACGCCATAAAATGCTCTTCGTTGTACAAATACGCAAAGCTCTTGAATTGTGAACTGCTTGTAAACAACAACAACGGACCAATGAAACCTAGAGGTAAAGAACTAAATCAACAAGATCAATAATAAAGTATAAGTAAGTCCAAACCTAATCCCTTTGCTGCTAGTTGTTGATTGGATCTCAGGAATCACCAGAGTAGCGTTAAGAAGCCGAGAAACCGCTACAACATCAGGAATCTAAGAAAATAACCAAAGTAGAATAGCCATGAGAACAGTCACATTTGATTGAAATGTCAAAAACAATCTGAATTTCTTTCTTTCTTACCGAATTTCTAATCTCATGGAAACCACCTTGTATTCTAACAAAAACAAAACCGTTTGTCCTTGCCGGAGGATCTGTTACTCCAACCAAATTACAAAACAAAATAAACACAAATGAGATACATAATTCAAAAGATAAATAAGTACTACAGCACACCAATCTAATTCAACTTATCAAAAGATCAAAAGGTCAACTATGATTCCAAGTAACTGGAAATAACTCTTATAGCTTACACAATCTCAAAAGATAGATTTTTAATTCAGAACATTAATCTAATTCAACATATCAAACTTATCGAAACACAATGAGACTCACAATTCAAAAGATAGATTCGTAATACAGAACACGAATTGTATTCAAAATTATCGAAACAAAACAAGGTCAACTATGATTCCAAATAACCGGAAATAACTCTTATAGCTCACACAATCTCAAAAGATAGATTTGTAATACAAAACATCAATCTAATTCAACATATCAAACTTATCGAAACACAATGACAATTCCAAAAATTAATTCGTATTACAGATCACGAATTGTATTCAAACTTATCGAAACAAAACAAGGTCAACTATGATAAGGTCAACTATGATTCCAAGTAACCGAAATAACTCTTATAACTCACACAATATCAAAAGATAGATATGTAATACACAACATCAATCTAATTCAACATATCAAACTTATCGAAACACAATGAGACACACAATTCCAAAAATAGATTCGTATTACAGATCACAAATTGTATTCAAACTTATCGAAACAAAACAAGGTCAACTATGATAAGATCAACTATGATTCCAAGTAACCGAAATAACTCTTATAACTCACACAATCTCAAAAGATAGATTTGTAATACAAAACATCAATCTAATTCAACATATCAAACTTTTCAAAACACAATGAGACACACAATTCCAAAAATAGATTCGTATTACAGATCACGAATTGTATTCAAACTTATCGAAACACAACAAGGTCAACTATGATTCCAAGTCAAGACAGTAAAAGGGCAAAAACTCAAAGATTCAGTTACAGATCCGATAAATGTAAGAAGAAACATGAATTGTCAATAAGAAGATAATCTAAATGGTCAGTCACCTCACCAAATTACAAAACAAAATATACACAAATGAGATACATAATTCAAAAGAAACATAAGTACTACTACAAAACACACCAATCAAATTAAACTTAACAAAAAGACAACAAACAATGTCAACTATGATTCAAAGATTCAGTTCCAGATCCGATAATGTAGAAAGAAACGTGAATAGAAAAAAGATAAACCTGAGTGGAAAACTCTGGGATTAGCATCAGGAAGTAATGGCTCCACATGCCTTGTTGGACCCCAAAGTCTTCTATACAATGGTGTCTGTAACATACATTACAAAAATTCATGAATTGTGTGAGTGAAGTTAACAGTGGAATCTTGGTCAAATTGATAAACTTTTTATATTAAGAAAAGACAGAGTCATAATTACCAAGAAGATAACTCTTTTAAGGAAAGAAGAAACGATTTGTATATTAATCTTTACAAAATTCCAATGAAATTAACAATGGCCCACTTAAGCTAAAGCTCAAACAGTTGAAAGAAAAAAAAAATCAAATGAAAAAACAATAAAGGTGAGATTTTTACATGTCGAGCAAATCTGGGATTGTCGAAGACAGGTCTCCAAGAGAAGATAGTAACAGGGATTGAGAAATCGGAGATGGAGTCATTAGTGAAACCAGCGAGAAGAAAGTGAAAGAGGAGAGAGAAAACTGATAGAAGACCAAGAAGACCAATCCATTTCATACGCGACTTCAAGAATACTTTACCTTCTCCCTTCATCTCTTTAGATGCGAAGTGAAGTGAAGTGAAGTGAAATTTCTCTCAGTTAGGTTCTAATGAACATAACAGAGACTAAAGAGTAGAAGAAGAGACACGTGTGAGAACATGTTTGGAGAAGTAGATCGGTGTTGATCGGACAATGGGTTGTTGGTCTCTCTCACTCAAAAAGACTACAATAACTTAAAAAAAAAAAAAAAGGTTATACAAAATGAGTGCACGAACAATGCCGCGTGAATCTCAATTAATTAGCCTCTGAAAATAGGGTGTAACACCAGTGAGGTACAGAGAGATTTGATTTAAGATTATTATGATCTTTTAACTTTAACTTGAGCCTAAAACTTTAGTATACGCTAATCTTAAGATGTTTTATGAGTTTTTTTTTATAGATTTAACTTGAGCCTTGCAGTCTTGCTCGGTTGAGGGCGGAGGACTTGCATTTGACTTGAGTCTCCACTTGAATGGTAAGGTGGAGAAGTTTCTCGAAGCATCCGTAGAATTGGTACTCCACCTTATGGAGGATACGGTCATGGAATCGGTCAAGGAATTGGGCCATAAGAGTTTTCTCGGTCTCGTCAAGCTGCAACCGGTTCCGGAGGTGTTCAAATTCCTCAAAGTACTCCTCAACACTTTTGCTCCCTTGTGTTAAGCGTCGAAACCTCTTTTGTAGTTCTCAGTGAAAGAGCGGCTGGACATATCGACGATGCATCATGAACTTCATCACTTCCCACGTCGGGATAAGGCCTTCCCGATTTCTTATTTTCTTGGCTATGTCACGGTCCCACCATGTAAGGGCATGATCCGTGAGCTGAGCTGCGACATATGTGATCTTCTTCGCCTCGGTGTACTCATCACAATCAAAGATGTGATCCATCCGGCGCTCCCAATCGAGGTAGGCTTCCCGATCAACTCGCCAGACAAAGGTGGGGGTAGTGAGCTTAAGATCCGGGGCGTGGAGTCTCGGGACGTGCTCATCGTGAGCCTCCTCGTGCAACTCTCACCCTCTCCGGGTTCGAACCCGTCGGATAGGCGGTGGACCTAGTTCATCGTCAGACTGATGACCGAACTCTGGACCATGTCGCAGGTGTGGTGCCAGCATGTCTCCTTGGAACGGGGGTGCATGATGAACGGCTTGATGGGGCGGAGCTTCAAACCGGGTCATCCACTCGCCAAGTTGTTGTAGTTGTGTTTATATCGCGGCTAGTATGCCTTCGATACCCGGTGGTTTGGGTGGATCGGCCATCGCCAAGAAACTTGGCTTATCGCTCGTTTGCTGAGTATCGGATCGTCAGGTCGTTGGTCTCGGAACGTCGCCAGACGGGTAAAATACGAACCACTAGTCTAGCGTCGCACGGGTCGCTGATCAAGTGATGATCATCGAGTATACGTACAGCGGATCGGCTGGTATACGAACCGGCGATTGGAAGACGATGGGCGGGACGTACAGTAGAAGATGGGTGAGATGTACGGTAGATGGTAACACGACGTGTGGTACCTGACAAATGAACAAACAACATTTCCGTGTGGAATGATTCCAAAAACACGGGGCAGAGCCTTTGCTCAAAAATTTTAAAACTAAACCACAAGGATGTACGATTAAAACGAACGCTCCTCTAAAAAGCTAAGCACGAAAACATAGATTTATATGGGTTTTTTTTTTAAATATCTAGATGAGGCAGAAGTGAAACTAGGTGGATGATATGAAATAAAAGCTACAAATGCAAGAAAAAACTCTAAATGCAAGAACTAAGATAGAAAGAAAGCTATCACCAAAACCAGGCTTTGCAGCTCTGATACCAGTTGATAGGATCCAAGAATAGAGATCTATCAAGATAAGGCGATGGTGGCTCACGGGAAGATTGCTTCAACCGTGAAAACCCAAGAGATGAAAGGAAGCGGAAAGGTAGACCGTATCGATTTCTCTAGCTAGATCTTCCTAAGTAGAAAGGAGTATTGAGGGTGGATCGATATGAAACCACACTATCTATGAACTAGATAGTGATATAGCAACCTTCCATTTCCGAGCCCGGCTCAAGGAACAAAGAAGAAGAAATCTCTAGAGCTTGGCTCGATAGAGGATTTCAAGAGAACTTTGGAGTTTTAATTTCAAAAGGTGTGTAAAATATATTCAGAGTGAGGGGTACCTTTAAATAGGCAAGCGAGGGAAGCTACAAAGTGTAACTTACCGGCTTTACAAAGATCCTTAGCCGCTTGGTGATGTTTGCTAAAAGCGTGCGGTAAAAGATTTATTTTAAACGCAAATTAAACACGCAATAGTAGTGAAGATTCGATCCAGAGGACCATCAATACACTCTAATTTTATAGGAAAAAATATTAACTAAGTAATTACAAGGGGTTTGTTATTTCGTAAGTAACAAGAGAAGCAAATGAAATCGGTTTTAAAACAATTAATAAAAGCGCTAGGTCAAGGGAAATTTCGCGGGAATCAAATCATCAAGAACGGAACAATTATTCAGGAAATAATTTAGCACCAATCTAGAACTCAAACATAAAAATAAGACTGACCCACTGTCGTGGCGTCAACAACTTTATCTAGTAACCTAGCATCCTAAACTGTCGTTTGAACCTAGAATCGCAGACAAGCATTAATGGACTGGTTCGATAGGTTCACGGTTTGCCTTAGCATCAACTGTCGTTGGCTAAGGACAAATCGCCCGCCTATGTCTTTTCTAGCAACCTATAACACTTTTGATGAATAGATTTAACCTAAGATCAAAGACTAAGTGATCAGTTTAATCTAGACATTAAGACCAACTATAGGCGAAGACATCAAATAATAAATTCTATCTATGTTCAGTTCGTTGAATTATTGAATCCCCTTGAAAAACCCTTAACATAACTAAAAGACTACTCAACCATAGAACAGAAAAACGCAGCAAAAGAGTCTGAAATATTCATGATAGAAATCTGTAAAAACAAAAGGGGTTTAGAGTTCTTCTCAATGTTGATGTCAAGATCTCTTTTCCTTTAATCTTCCAAGTAAAAACTCTCTCAATATCGCTATATGTGTTCTTAGCAAAAGCGTGACAGAAAAATAGAATGAAAAACGTGATAATTAGGTCTGTAGGCGGCTGGAGAAAAATCAGAGCCTTATTCCCTAAAAAATAGGAAAGTTACGATTCTTCCTTATTTGGCTTCAGCACTTCTTCGTGAGCGGGTGCTCAGGGGGTGAGCGGGTGCTCAGGGGGTAAGTGGGTGCTCAACGCGTGAAATCTGACTTTTCTTCAATTTTCGCCAAGTTTCCTCTATAAGCTCTACTCTTCATCCTTAGCCATCTTTAGACCTGTTATGACTCAAAACAAAACTAAAAGACTCGGAAAACACTTGAAAACAACTGTTAGAATGCTCCAAAAACGCAACACATCAATTCCCCCAGACTTAGATCTTTGTTTGTCCTCAAACAAAACTCAGAACCGAGCATAAGAGAAAGGTTTGAATACGCGGGGACTCGCAAATTCTCAGTAACCGTACTCTAAGCTACAACCTGCAGACCACATAATCCAGAACGTGAGTAACACATCCTTACCGAAAACTCCTCCAACATCTTCTCAAACCCTGTTCCATACTTATGATTCCAGACCTACAAAAGCTCCATTTTCCAGACAATAAACTCTTTACATTCATTTAAGAGATGGCGTGAGCTTCTCATTATAGGCACTATTCAGGGTCGATGGCGCTAGGAAGTTAAAGGGCTAGTTTAGCGGTGGAGTTCAAGGTGTTTAGGGATTACCAGATATCGCGCAAAATTGCAAGAGATAATGGATCTGTTAAGGTTCCATAACCTCTTAATCACTTTTCCCTTCTTGAAATCTTCCATCTCCATGTCCGGTATCCGTCTTCTGTGGGTGTTTTCCTTGTGCTTAGAGACACACTTTTG
>VBRH01002278.1:0-11627 GCA_014578085.1 Cardamine resedifolia
ATATATCAGCTTAATGTCGTTGAAGAACTGGTAGAAAGCTCCATTGTGTTTGCCCCCTACGGGTAAGATGGTCGTGGGATCCATTGGCGTTTCTTGGGTGATTTCCTCGACAAGAAGGGACTCCTTGAGTTCTTCATGCTTCATTAAGGTGATTAAGCTTTCCACGGAGTTGTTGAAATCTTCTCGCACACTTTTGGCTTCCCCTCGGGTTCTCGGACTTCTCCGTAGTTCAGGTATGGTAGCTTGGATGTCCTCATCACCTTCTCTCTGACTAAGACCTCTGGCAACCACTCGAGCCTTATACTTAACTCCTTATGCCATTGATATCCCTTCCTTTTTCTTAAAAATCCATTAGCAAGTAACAATATTTCTCCCCTGTGGTTGTGCGACCATATCCCATGTATTATTCTTTTGATGAGATTTCATCTCATCTCCCATTGCAGCAAACAATTTCTCAGCCTCAGTTCCTGAAGCATCTTCTCTATAAGTATATGGTTCATACGTACCCACCTCTTCAGCAACTTGCAATGCATACCCCGCCATATCCTCATAACCGTATCTCTGAGGTGGTCTAACTCCAACTCTTCTTACTCTGTCTTTAGCAATACTACGGGGTCTTGTTTCAGATGGTGTAATCTCTGGATTCTGGCAGACAAACTTCTGTCTGTAGCTCTTGACTCTATTCATGTTCATGCTGATCATCATTTGGTGATCTTTCTGCAGCTTCACCTATTTGTCAAAACATTCATTCTCTGCTCCAACTGTGGACCTTGCTGACCAACCAAGCATATAACTTTCATCAAAGACAACGTTCCTGCTGAAAATCAGTATGTACTCTGATGGAGACCAAATTCTGTATCCTTTGACTCCATCTCCATAGCCCACAAATACTCCCTTCCTTGCTCTTGACTCTAATTTACCTTCAGTAACATGATAATAAACTCTGTAGCCAAAAACCTTAAGATTAGAGTAATCAGCAGATTTCCCTGACCACATCTCTGTAGGTATCCTACACTTGATACCAGTGTGCGGCCCACGATTGATCAAGCAACAGGCTGTACTTACTGCTTCAGCCCATAATCTCATTCCAACCCAGCATTTGAGAGCATACACCTTGCTCTCTTTAACAATGTCTGATTCATCCGTTCAGCTACACTATTATGTTGTGGTGTATTCCTTTCTGACTGTGTGATGTCGAGCAATCCCTTCATCCTTACACAACTGATTGAACTCTGATGAACAAAATTTCATACCATTGTGCCTCTTGATCTTCTTTCCTGTTTGATTCTCCACCAATGTTTTCCACTCCCTAAGTTCTTGAAAGCTTCACTTTTATGTTTTAGCATGATCACCCAAGTCTTTCTTGAGTAATCATCAATAAATGACACAAAATACATGTGACCTTCTAGAGACTCAACCCGAGCTGGACCCCAACAATCAGAGTGGATATAATCTAACGTGCCTTTGGTTATATGAAAAGATTTAGGGAACTTACTTCGGTGAAGCTTCCTAAACACACAATGTTCACAAAACTCTAGCTTCTTGACCTTATGGCCACACAAAAGATCTTCCTTTGATAGAATTTGCATCCCTCTTTCACTCATATGACCAAGCCTCATATGTCATAGCTTAGTCATATCCTTCTTGTGAATCTCTGGAGATGCAACATTTGCTGAACATGTAACTGTGGACCCTTGTAGGATATACAAAGTACCACGTATGACACCCTTCAGATCTAAATCATAACCTTGAAATATTTTTAGAACCTTGTCTCCACCAGAATATTTGAAACCTCTGCTATCAAGTAAACTCACAGATATCAAATTCTTCTCCATTGACGGAACATGTCTGACATCGTTCAAAGTACAAAATCTACCATCATGTGCCCTGATTTTTATCGAGCCAATTCCACCAACCTGACTAGTAGAACTATTAGCCATCTTAATGCAACCATTTTCTACCTGTGTATATGTTGAGAACCACTATCTCCTTGGACACATATGATATGACGCTCCAGTATCTAGAACCCATACATCAGAGGGATTTATGTTTCCATCAACAACCAGAGCAATATCATGTTCTGACTTGGTGTCATCTTCTGCTATAGCAGCAGAACCAGATTGCTTCTTCTTAGGGCAGTCTGACTTCCAGTGCCCTTTCTCCTTACAGTAATTACAAATATCATTTGGCTTAGGACCCTTAGAAAACAGTTTTTTTTGTTTCTGTTCTTATTACGTCCCAGCCCACTGCTGCTGCTGGCTACTAGCCCAACGACTTGATTATTTGTAACTGTATCAGCCGCCTGATGACGCAACTCTCTGCTGTGAAGAGCAGACCAACTTGTTCTAGAGTGATTGTATCTTTATTCACTATAAACGATACCACAAAATTCTCGTATGATAATGATAAAGATACCAACAAAAGCAAAGCATCATCCTCATCTTCAACCTTAACATCAATATTACGCAAATATAGTAATACTGAGTTTAACTGATCTAAGTGATCTTTGAGTCACGTACCTGACTGCATCCTCAATGCAAATAGGCGCCGTTTCAGAAGCAGTTTTTTCTGTAGAGATTTTGTCATGTACAAACTCTCTAACTTATTCCAGAGACCTGCAGCGGTTGTTTCATCAGAAAAATTTAATGATGACTTCATCTTCAAGGCACAACATAATCGTTGAGTGTGGCTTCTTGTCAAGAATAATCATCTCAGAAGTGTCGCCTTTCCCCTTGTTGTCTTTCGACAGTGGCACCCACAAGCCTTGTTGCTTTAACAGAGCTTGCATCTTGATCTGCCAGAGACTGAAACCATTTATCCCAGAAAATTTGTCGATCTTTACGTTGATTGCAGACATCTTCTCACCAGATTGCAAACGCGGAATTTCCAGAACTTGGTTCTGCACGGATTATGCACAAAGAAAAAACTTCTTCTGCACGGATTTTGTACGAACCTACTTTCTGCACTAAAAATTACTTCTGCACTGAAAATTACTTCTGCACGGATTTTTCACGAACCTGTTTCTGTCCGAAAATTGCTCGAATCTGAAGACTGCGCAAATTTTGCACGGACGCAGACTTGTGCTCTGACGCGAATTTTACACTAAACTGATTGTGCTCAAAATTTGCACTAATCTAAAATTGTACGAAATTTGCACGGACGCAGAATAAAGAACCTTGTGCTCTGATACCAGTTTGTTATAACGGATGTGAGTAAGATAGTATAAACGCGAAGAGCACGACACAGATTTAACGTGGTTCACCAACGATCATGTTGGCTACGTCCACGGACAAAGAGACAAATTTTATTACTAGAAAAAATACAGAGATTCAGAATACAATGGAGGCTAGATTAATAAGAGTATTTATATGAAAAAGCCCTAATTAACCTTAGACTGATTGAGTTTAATGTCATGGACCCAATGTTATTCAAGTCATATTTAACCGAAACAAGAGTCACAATTACCTATCTGGCAAAGAGTCAAAACCACGACTATATAATAAGTCAAAGCACTCAACTTTTATAACTAAACAATACATGATAAACAAACTGTCCTCTATTAATAATAAAAGAAGAAAGCACACTAATTTATTAATTATGAGACAGATAACGAAGACTCACAACGGTTAACTAAAGTTAGATTAACGATAAACATATACTGAACAAATAAAAATACTCACAAAAACAAGTTATTTCAAAGACTAACAGAGAAAACAAGAACTCACCTTTTAATGAAGTCACAAGTTAATCCGTTGACCAAGCCGAAACTCTTTTAATTTATGTAGCAGCAGAAGAGAATGAAAAATAAACCAATGATTGAGACTATCTCCTTCACTATCTATCCTTGCACATGTTACGACTCTTAAGTGCCTTCCTCTATCTTCTTTTCCCATTTTCCAGAGGCTGCAGATGCTATTAAAACATCCAACAATAAACCCTATCCCATATTTTGAAGCCCAATTACTAAACCAAATCAAATTAAATAAAAACTTAAAACTCAAGTGTTAAACCCCATTTGAGTTAGAAAATTCGTAAAGCCCACATGCTAACTATATTAGGCTACCAAATACTAAGAAAAAAAAAATTAACGTAACTAACTATAAAACAAAAATTTATGTCAATAAATTAATTTTTGAGGCATGAAATAACCAACTTTCCACACTATTGAGTTCAACTTCTTGTCATCTCGTTTTATTTCACTGTTACATAAATATAGCTCCCTCTGTTTCTAAGAGTCTAATTTCAAGAGTTTGCACATATATTTAAAAACAATAAATGTTTAGGTATACTGACATTATTTCCCAATTCTAAATATTTTTCCATAACTATTAATCAATAGTATTTTGATAAATTTAAATATTTTAAGTCAATGCTTCTTGGAATGTCTAATTCCTTAATAAAAAAATTACAAAAATGTAGAATAAATTTTTGGGAAGAAGCAAAATGCTAGAAAATATAACATGTAGATACAGAGGGAGTACTAATTATATTTATGTATTTTCAATTGTTTTTCTCTAACTACATTTAAAAATTTATGATCAAATTTTGTTTTTGTACTTATTTTCTAATAGGCTATGTAAAATTACAACACACATTATAATTTATCAGTTTGGATGTTGAATGTGAAATAAATTTTAGATTAATTTTTATCTATATTCAATGTCTTTAAGAAATACAATACACCACTAAATTGGTGTCAAACTTGTGGTCAAAGGGAGTAGTTTGTTCCCTCCAGAAACACGACAACAACATAGCTTACCTTAAACCGAAATATAAAAATGAAAGCTTTCATTCCTAAAATAGGTATAACTAATTTCAGAGGGTGTATTGAATGATGAATTTCGTGTTATTTTATTTTTAATGAGTTTCAAGACTATTTTGACAAAATTTTAGTGAGTTTCAAAATTTTGTTATTAAAATTCTCATAAATCTCACCTAAACCAATAAGCTTATGATCTTTGTATTTTTAATTATGAAATTCCACTACAAATATTTAAAATCTAACAACATTATCCTTTCCTTTACCTGCGCCATTACGAATAGACGCAATCAGTATTTAATAAATACTGAGGAGACGATCAACCCATCTACTAAGTCAATTAAGGACATTAAATACAGAAAATTCCCGACAAAATTAAATGCCCAGATTCGACAAAACACCACCAACAACAATTAAATATAAATAATTCACCGTAAAATAATGAATTAAAACAGCCAACAACGTCAATTACAACATACCACAATTAATTCAATTTAATCACCAAGCAATTAATTTAACATCAATGAACGGCAAAAACACGGGAATAAACCCTATTCTTTAACAACAATAAACGGCAATTTTTCACGGAAAAAAATCCTATTGTTTAACAACAATTAACGGCAATTAGACAGCAACTCACGGAAATAAATTTTAACACATAACTAAACCGAAAAAATCCCGTAAGTAAGTCTGACCACGATACTACACTCACCTTAGTAAAACCAGATACTTCTGCGATAATTTCCTGTAACTTTAGGAACCTTTCATTTCCGGTAACCTTTTTTTTTTCAGGAAATTTTCTTTTTCGGATCCTCTCTTTTCTGTGCTTCTTTTGATAGATTTTTCTAAAATATAAATTTTTCCCTATTAGAAACTTTCCAATTCAAAAGGAACGTTCCAAAAATAGAAATTAGGGTTCTGTAAAAAAAAACTAGGGTTTCCAAGAATTAGGTCTCTGCCGCCGTCTTCTTAAAACTCCGATTTTGGCCAAATTTTACATCATAATCCAAATCGGCTAGTGGTTCTAGAAAGTTGACATCCGGGGTTTTCCAGTGATATGTAGATAGTCTCCGAACACTCTATGGTTCACCGACAAACTGCTCTTGAAGTTAGATGGCGGTAGAATCCGATCTACAAATATCCACCTCAGAAGAACGGCCATAACTTTCTGACCATAGCCCCGAATTGAAATCCGCTTGCGGCTATGGCTAGATATAGATGTCGTGTATCTCTCCATAAATAACAGATGAAAATAACTCCGTTTGCCCCTCCGTTTCTCCTTTCTCCCAGAACTGGTCGGATCTGTCTTTTCCTTCTTCCTCTCTTCTCTTTTTCTCCTAGGAGGCGGGGGTTCGTAGCTTAAAAGAAAGCTGCAGCGTTTAGGATTTTAAAATAACCAACTTCTCCAAAATTGCAACTAAGCACCTCTCCTTTTTCCAGCTTAGAAAATTTGCCCCCAAATTTAAAAGAAAAACATTAATTAAACTCGTCGGCCACAATTGATTTAATCAATTCAGCCCCAAACTTTTAATTCTCCATTTAAAACCCTAATTAATAGGAATATGGATGTTACAATTCTCCCCCACTAACATAGATTCGTCACCGAATCTAACATTCCAGTGAACATCCACAGTAGAGCACAACCGCTATTCTAACTTAACATAGTCCCATGACCATAACGTTTACGGCATAGCCTTTCGGCTAATATTTCAACACTGCATTGTCTATACTTAGTTCAATTACTCTCGGAATCCTATAACACAAGACCCCACTTGGTTTGAATAAACTACGCCTACCGGATCCTCGGAACAGCTCAACGCAGTAAGAATAACAAGCATCTCGGAGTCCAGCGTGACACGATCAGCAAGAACTACGCCTACCGGATCCCTGGAACAGCTCAGCGCAGTAAGAATGACAAGCATCTCGGAGTCCAGCGTGACCCGATCAACAAGTCCATAGAGATCCTAAGATCTCTAGTGGCTTACCGAGACAGCATCAGGAATCATACAGAAACCCGACCGGTAAACACCACACAACGATGAGATTTCACCGCACGGAACCCCATCAAACAACATTAGGACGAGTCCTAATCAGCTAAACCAAGTACTAGGATTAACACGACACGATCCTCACAGCCGAACTAAGTATAAACAAATACAACATCACATCATATTCAATAAAAACTTCGCATTATTATTGAATAAAAGGGTAAAATCGTACATCGTTATATTTTCCAGCAAAAACTAAACGAGTACAATAGCTTAAACAGCAAGAAAAACAGCAACTCAGCCAACACAGCACTGGGACCCCAGCTATGTCGCCAGCTTCCCGAACCACTTGGGAAACTTCCGCTTCATCTTCACTTCAGGTTCCCAAGTTTCCTCCTCCTCTCCATTGCAGTCCCACAAGATCTTCATCTTTGGAACTTTCTTCCTCCTAACCAGCCTGACTCTACGGTCAAGTACCTCCATATGCCTCGCTTCTACAACCATACTCGGCAGAAGATCGGATGGAATATCAGCCATCTCCCGATCATCCTTATGCAGGCACTTCTTCAGCTTCGATACGTGGAACACCTTATAAAATGCCCGCATCTCATCTGGCAACTCCAGCCTATACACAACCGGTTCGATACGTTCTAACACCCTAACAAGACCCATATATTGAGGACTCAGCTTAGTCTCGGGAATAGACCTGTTCGGATCTTGCAGCATGACCATCTTAAGATACACCATATCTCTCACAGCAAACTCCAACTCCTTTCTACGCTTGTCAGCGTAGCTCTTCTGCCTATCTTGTGCCTCCTTCATGTTCAGCTTAACAATACAAATTTTCTCCGTAGTCTCCTGCAAAAAATCGACCCCCAGCAAACTCCTCTCCCCCACTTGAGTCCAACACAACGGTGTCCTGCATGACCTACCATAGAGAGCCTCAAATGGTGTCATACCGATACTAGCCTGGTAACTATTATTGTACGCAAACTCTGCCAAACTCAAGTGGTCGCACCAATGTCCACCCCAATCCTACACACACATCCTCAACAAATCCTCCAACGTCTGAATAGTGCGCTCTCACTGCTATCCGTCTGTGGATGAGAAGCTATACTCATGTGTACCTTAGTGCCCATCTCCCTCGGAAAAGCTCTCCAAAACAGCGATGAGAACTTCGGATCCCGATTAGACACTATACTCACCGGTACCCCATGCAGCTTCACAATCTCGCTGACATATCTTTTGGCCAAGACCTCTGCTCCATCGTCTTTTTGATAGCTAGGAAATGCACCAAAATGGTCAACCTATAAATGATGGCCCAAATAGCATCCTTAGTTCGCGAAACCGGCAGACCAACCATGAAATCCATGGTGATCATGTCCCACTTCCACTCTGGAATGGGTAAACTCCTCAACAATCCGCTTGGAACCTGATGCTCATCCTTCACCAACTGGCAGGTATCACACCCCACAACCCAGCTGGCAACATCCTTCTTCATCCCTACCCACTAATAATACCACTTGAGATTGTGTTACATCTTGATAGCCCCCGGATGAATCGAGAATCTACTCTAGTGCGCTTCCCGAAGAATTTCCTGCCTAAGCAAGTCATTCTTTGGTATACACACCCTGCCATGTAGCAGTATGTTCCCATTGCTAGAAACTTCATACTCTGACTTCTCTGCTCTAGAAGCCGCAACTAGCTCCGAGTCTAACTCCTGTGCAACCCGCACTCTGCTCAAAATATCGGCCTGTTTGGCCGTCTCTAAACCCAGTGGTTCAGACTCCTCAGACACAGCACACAACCTTAAGGCACTCACCATGTCGACTAGAGTCTCCGCATTTCTCCCTGTGTCCGAGAAAACCCGCCTCCGGCTTAAGGCATCAGCCACAAGTTTAGCTTTACCAGGATGGTAAGCTATCTCCAGATCATAATCTACAACTAACTCCATCCAGCGCCTCTGCCTTAGGTTTAGCTTGGGCTAAGTAAAGATGTATTACAGACTTTTATGGTCCGTAAACACTTGAACTTTCCTGCCGTACAAATATCATCTCCAAATCTTTAGTGCAAACACCACGACTGCCATCTCCAAATCGTGAGTAGGGTAATTGCACTCATGCTTTCTCAACTGCCGTGAAGCATAAGTGATCACCCTCCCCTACTGCATAAGTACACAACCGAGTCCCAGCCTCGACGCATCTGTGTACACAACATACGGCTCACCTGGCTCTGGCAAAACCAACACAGGCGTGCTAACCAGCATCTCTTGAGCTTCATAAAGCTCTCCTTACACTACGGCGACCACACAAAAGGAATGTCCTTTCCTGTTAGCTTAGTCATGGACTGAGCCATGCTGGCAAAACCATTGACGAATCTCCTGTAGTAACCAGCTAACCCAAGGAAACTTCAGATCTCCATCGCATTCCTCGGTCTCAGCCACTCCTCAATAGCACGAATCTTTTCTGGATCCACTGAAACTCTGCTCTCCGATATAACATGACCCAGAAAACTAATCTCCCACTGCCAAAAACTACACTTGCTCAGCTTAGCAAACAACTGCTGCTCCCGTAGCTTCTCTAAAACTCTCCACAAATGCTCAGAGTGCTCCTTAGGACTCTTGGAATACACTAGGATGTCATCGATGAAGATAATGACAAAGTCATCAAGATACTCCTGAAATACTCCGTTCATCAATCTCATAAATGCAGCTGGCGCATTAGTCAACCCGAACGGCATCACCACAAACTCGTAGTGTCAGTACCTCATCCTGAAAGCCGTCTTTCGGATATCTAACTTATCTATGGGAATCTGATGGTACCCAGACGCCAAGTCGATCTTTGAGAACTAAGTAGCCCTTCTCAACTGATCTAACAACTTATTAATCCTCGGCAAAGGATACTTGTTCTTCATGGTAACACGGTTAAGCCCACGGTAATTAATGCACAGCCAGAAACTCCCGTCTTTCTTCTTAACAAACAGAACCAGTGCTCCCACGGTGAACTACTCGGCCGGATAACCCCTTTTCCAACAAATCCTCCAACTGCTTCTTCAACTCTGCCAACTTAGCTGGAGCCATCTTGTATGGAGCCTTAGGTAACGGTGAGGTCCCCGGTTCCAACTCGATCATAAAAGAGTCAGACCTTGACGGCGGTAACCCTCTCAACGGCTGGAACACTTCTTCGAACTCTCGAAAAATCTCAATGTCCTGTAACGCCGACTCCCCGACTTCACCTGACATCGATATAGTCGCCAGATAGGCCTCATAACCCTGCTCGATCAGCCGCTCGGTCTGAATAGCCAAAACTACAATGCTCCTGGAAACCGGTCGCACCCCCTAGTAAACAAGCTTCTTGCCTGCCCGCTCAAAAACAACTCGGCCTCTATGACAGTCGAGATGAGACTTGAACTTTTCCAGTCAGTCCATGTCCAAAATGACGTCATACAACTCCACCAGACACACAATCAAATCAGACGGCATCAACATCCCAACGATGAGAATGTCAATGCCTTCAGTACAACCTTGAGTTCTCAGCAAACGACCCCCAACAACTCTCACGACTCCTGAATGATCACCAGACATGATATGATCCTCCCAATGAATCGACACTTTCGAGGGGTAAAAACGAGTAGAAGAATAGATAGATAGATGATGGATTGAAATGGTCACACAGGAGATGCGGAATGGCTCCTGATACACCTCAATGCCTCCTAGGATATAACGCACCTAGACAAGACAAGGTTTGATTCCTCAGATATGACACACTGAGACGAATCGAAATGATTGTTGGATATTACACACCAAGCAATCGAAAAGTTCTTAAAGAACAAAAGAGATTCACTCTGAAAATTGATAAAAGAAAGTTGATTGACTGATGAAGAGTTTCGGACAGAACTATAAGTAGCAAAGAAAGAAAATTAAACCCTGAGTTTTAATAATTGCAGAAAATTAACTAAAAGATAAAAATAAAATGCCTCTTCACTTCTCCACTTCAGATCCACGAAATTGAGACTTTATTTGGGCCAAGCATTCTCCTTTGGGCCTGGATAAATCTCATATGAATTTATATGAATAAGTGACCCAATTTGCCTCATTAAAACCTTCCTTTGGAAAACCCATTGGGATAAAACCAAAGGCTAGGAAAAAGAGTACAAGTGGATCACTCTCTTTGTTAGCCCACTTGAGATTGTATCACAAACACCATGTTTGATATCCAGTTGAACTCGAGTTCTCCTAGTCGAGTGGTAGGCTCGGTCATCATGTCGAGTTCTCTGATCGAGTGGTGATCCTCACAAGGATGTGTCTTGGCATAGGACTCGTTATTGGTAGGTCGAGTTAGGCTCATCGAGTTCTCCGGACTCGGGTCACTAAATCGAGTTATGCACATCGAGTTCTCCACGCCATTCATCCTCAGCTGACTCGGGTTGCTTGAGCGAGTTCTCCACACCGAGTTCTCCCTTTGCACTTGAGCGAGTAGTCCATTGATTGAATTCTTGAACGCCTTGGCTCTTGCTCTCGTCATAGGTCCACTAGGCATAACTAATGCTTCCTCAAGCTGCATTGGATTGTCTTCCATGATCACATCATCCCCCTCCTCTTGACAAGGATTTGACCTCAAATCTGGATCATCTGCAACAAAAGGAATTAAGTCAGCTACATTAAAGCTTGAACTTACATTGTACTTACCATGTAGATCGAGCTTATAAGCATTGTCATTGATCCTCTTTACAATTCGGTATGTACCATTAATCCTTGGCATCAATTTGGACTTCCTCTCAGTTGGAAATCTCTCATTTCTCAGATGTATCCACACTTGATCTCCTTCCTCAAAGATCTTCTTGCGTCGGCCCTTGTTGGCATGTTTTTCGTATAACTTGGT
>VBRH01002281.1:0-11616 GCA_014578085.1 Cardamine resedifolia
GTTGGAACCGGGGACAATGCCGATATCAAAGACTCCATACCGGATGGCTCCAGCAGAGATGGCAGAGCTTAAGAAGCAATTGGAGGATTTATTGAGTAAGGGTTTTATCCGTCCGAGCAGTTCACCGTGGGGAGCACCAGTGTTGTTTGTAAAGAAGAAGAATGAAAGTTTCTGATTGTGTATCGATTACCGGGGACTCAACCGAGTCACAGTGAAGAACAGGTATCCTCTACCGCGGATCGATGAGTTGTTGGATCAGCTGAAGGGGGCTACTTGGTTCTCCAAGATAGACTTGGCATCGGGATACCATCATATTCCGATTGATGAGATGGATGTCCGAAAGATAGCTTTCAGGACCAGATATGGGCACTACAAGTTTGTGGTGATGCCATTCGGGTCGACGAATGCACTAGCAACATTCATGAGATTGATGAACGGTGTGTTTCAGGAGTATCTAGACGAGTACGTGATCATTTTCATAGATGACATTCTTGTGTATTCCAAGAGTTCTGAGGAACACGGAGTTCATTTGAGGAATATTCTGGAGAAACTGCGGGAACAGAAGTTATTCGCTAAGTGGATCAAGTGCAGTTTCTGGCAGCGGGAGATCGGATTTTTGGGTCATATTTTCGGAGGAGGGAGTTTTAGTTGACCCATAGAAGATTAAGGCTATCAGAGAATGGCCGAGACCAAGGAATGCCACTGAGATCCGGAGTTTTCTTGGTCTAGCGAGTTATTATCGGAGATTCGTTAACGGGTTTGCAAGTATGGCTCAGTCTATGATGAAGCTAACGAGGAAATATGTTCCTTTTGTGTGGTCTCCTGAGTGTGAGGAGAGTTTTGCAAACCTGAAGACGATGTTGACGAGTACACCAGTTTTGGCGTTACCAGAGCCGAGTGAGCCTTTTGTGGTGTACACGGACGCTTTGGGATCAGGTCTCGGTTGTGTGTTGATGCAGCAAGGGAAGGTTATTGCTTATACTTCGCGTCAGTTGAGGAAGCACGAGAGCAACTATCTTACCAATGATCTTGAGATGGCTGCACTGGTTTTTGCCTTGAGGATTTGGTGATCTTATCTTCATGGCAGGAAGGTTCAGGTGTTTAGAGATCATAAGAGCCTGAAGTACATCTTTACGCAGCCAGAGCTGAATTTGAGGCAGAGGCGTTGGATAGAGTTAGTGGTGGATTATGATCTAAAGATCGCTTACCATCCCATAAAGGTGAATTTGGTTGCGGATGCGCTGAGTCGCAAGCGAGTAGCTACGGCTAGCGAGCGAGACATGGAGTCCATGGTGAGTGAGATTAGTACGCCTAGATTGTGTGCTACATCTCAGGAGCCGTTGGGCTTGGAGGCAGCGAACCAGGCGAATCTTTTGAGCAGGGTTTGGTTGGCTCAAGAAAAAGATGAGGGTCTGATTAAGGCTTCCGGTGATGTGGGTTCCGAGGATCAGTTTTCAGCGAACGGGACTATCCTGGTTCATGGGCGGGTCAGCGTACCTAAGGATGTGGGTCTGAGGCGAGAGATTCTGATTGAGGCCCATGCGAGCATGTTTTCCATTCATCCATGGGCGACCAAGATGTACCGTGATCTAAAAAGGTACTATCATTGGGTCGGGATGAAGTAGGATGTAGCTAACTGGGTTACAGCTTGCGATGTATGCCAATTAGTGAAGGCCGAGCATCAGGTTCCAAGCGGGTTGTTGCAGAGTTTACCCATTCTATAGTGGAAGTGGGATATGATCACAATGGATTTTATGGTCGGACTGCCAGTTTCTCAGACCAAGGATGCTATTTGGGAAGTTTATTTTCTTATAAGGTTATTTGAATTTAAATAACGGGTTTCAGTTTTTATTGAATCAAATGGAGTTGGGGGTGTTAAAAGAGAATCATAAAGTTTAAGGGTTGTTTTGAGTGGATTAAAACTCGTTGGGCTTAATTGATTGAATCCAAAGTTGTGGGGCTGATTTGGAAATATCTTAGAGTTAAGAATCTCAAGAGGGAAAACCCTCAACCTTTATAAATCACCCTTGTCGCCTCTCTCTCGTCACGGGGAACCAAAGCTGAAATCTAACCTAAGCCCTTAAGTCATCGCCGTTGCCTCTTCTAACTCATAACGGTAAGGCTCTCATCTTGTTGTTGTTTGTTTCGTCATTGATTTATGTTGGCGATGTTGGTGCTGGGACGTGATGAAGCTTTGACGGAGTTAGTTGGTCCGGCCTTGTGGTCGCGTGATCGGTGGTGTGGTGTGGTGATCAACACGTGATGGCGAGGTTGGAGATCTTGGAGGGTGGCGGTTGTGGAAGAGCTCGTTGGTGTCGGGAGTTGATCGGAGTCTTGGAAGCCAAGCCTCGAAGGTGATGTGGCGGAGAGTGGTTGCGGTGAGACGTGTGTGCCGGTGGTGAACGTCATAGCTTCTGGTGGTGGTAAACTCACTCTGGTGGTGGTGGCATGGAAGGCGTGGTGAAGTTACAGGGTTCGTGAAGAAGATGACCACGTTTCAGCCATTTCGTCCTTGGTGATAATTGATGTAGCTCACGGTGAGGCTAGTGTTGCAGATTGCCGTGAGGGGCAAGTAAGAAGTGGAGACCGTGCTAGAAGAAGAAGAAGAAGAAGATGTCTTAGGCGTGTGTTTAGTAGTTTGTCCTTCTGTGATTTATTTGTTGAATTTTTTTTTTATTAATGGTTAGGCTCGCATTCGAAAAAACTAGGGTTATTCGTCCCGGGAAGTTTCAGAAAATTGCAGTTTATTGTCGTGAAATTTTTTGTGCGTGATCCAGGTGAGTGCAGGACCATAGGCTTAAATAAATAATTTTGATAATTGATGTGATTTCATGATTATAGGCCGTTTATGATCTCGGGTGGTCTAGATCGAGTGTTTCATGGGATGTTTGATTTATTCAGTATTTTTGTGATATTTTATATTAATTATCGTAATTATTTGTATAATCAGTATGTAGATGGGAGGATTACCTCACTAAGTATTTATCAAAATACTTATGCATCTCCTTTTTATTTGATGCAGGAAAAGAAAAAGTGTGGCCGTGGGATCAGGGTGAGGAACAGGGGATGATTTACGGTTATTCGGATTTAAATTAAACCGTGAATTATTTGTTGAATAATTTCTTGTGGAGTTAATTATTTGTTTAGTGGAATTTTTCTATGAGCTTTTGATTGATGGTTGTTATTATTATTTATGGGATTTTAATTAATTAAAAAATAAAAATGGGTGCGGTTGTTTCACCGGTACATAACCATTCAAAGAAATTATACGACTTGTTAGAAGGTGTAAAAAATCCTTTATACCATTGTTGTCGTGAAAGTCACTCGCAGTTATCCTTAGCTGCTCGAGTCATGCAAAATAAGGCAGATCATAATATGAGTGAAAAGTTAGTGGATTCGTTTTGCGACATCTTGACAGAGTATTTACCAGAAGGAAACCAGTCTACCTGTTCACATTACGAGACAGAAAAATTGATGCGCAATTTAGGCTTCCCTTATCATACAATTGATGTTTGAATTAACAATTGTGTGATCTTCTGGAAAGAAGACGAGAAAGAAGATAAATGTTTGTTTTGTGGTGCAAAAAGATGGAAGCCTAAGGACGATTGTTCTTCGATGCCTAAAGCTAAGAGAGGACGATGCCTAAAGCTAAGAGAGGACGATGCCTAAAGCTAAGAGAGGACGAGAACAGAAGAGAAGAACCGTTCCCAACATTTCTCAAAGAGCTGGAGGGTCCAGTACTGTATCGAAAAGCCCTCTATCGATTCAATAAAACTTCACGCCGCCGGCTCAAGTTTCTCCGATTCAGTCTCCCCAAAGTCAAGTTCCTCTACCGAGTATATGTTTCTTTGATTTTTTCTTTTCAGCTTTTGTACTGTTTTGATTTTTTTAAGTTCTGGTTGCTGGATATCACTCGCTTGATTCCTTTGTTGATTGTTCTTCAATTTCTTTTATATCTTTGAGTAAGGAGATAGATGAAAATGAAACTGCTTGATTGTGTGATTCTTTGTTTGTGATTGACTCTAAACAAAGCTAATATGAGATTCATTGAGAATGAATTTATAAATTCCAATTGAATTATTTGCTGATTTTATAAAGCCAACAAACATTAGACACAACATTCTAATTTTCTTAAGTGTTAAATAGAATGTTGAATTGTTTCTATTGAATTATTTGGTGATTTGGAACATGACTTTTGGAACATGACTTTTGTTACAGGACTTTTGTTGAATTAGACACAACAGTCTGATTGAATTATTTGCTGGTTCAAGTATTTTCTGATTGAATTAAACACTAAACACTATACACAACAGTCCGATAGAATTATTTGCTGATTTGGAACAGGATATGAGTAAATGCTCTGGTTTATTTTCTTAAGTGTTAAATAGAATGTTGAATTGTTTCGCTAATAGTTATAGTCCTAGAGATTTACTTCTGTTAATATTGCTTGTATTAGTTAATAGTTTAGAGAATATTATTTTAATGATTTTAGCTGTTAAAATGTTTAGTTTCAACTAAAACACAACATTCTAATGGATCTAACAAAACAGTATTGTTTCTGCAAATTGTATATGAAAACAAAAACATTAAGATAAGAGTTAACTTAATTATCTGCTTGATTGTGTGATTCTTTGTTACTTTTAATTCGTGTCTATATGATCTCTTGTAGAAATAGTTTTGCTTTGTTTGTTGCTTTAAAAGGTCGTTTTGTTTATTGTATTCAATAGACTGATATGTCATTGCGAATATCTAGTTTTGTAATATTGTGTTTGCTAACTAAATTGTACTTATCTTTTTGCTTGTTTACAGATGTAGCATCAACACCACATTTGCAGAACTATCCACCGCCACAGCAGCTTTTCCAGAACTCCCTGCCGCAACAACGTGAAGACGAGGCGACTCCTTTGTCACAAGAAGTCCAGAACAATCCATTCACTCCACTGCAGGACCCTCTAGCGTCTCCACTTCAGAACTCTTAGGCTCAGAGTAATCCATCTTCTCAAGGTAACAACTTCAATGATGAAACTGGTCCAACATTACCGGATCTCCACGAGGGCTCGCTGCACGCTCTGAATAATCTGCTTCTGGTGCTAGACAAAAAGTTTACCACCGTCATCTCTCCCACACCTAGGCCAAACACGAGTTGGTATGACTCTTGTTCTTCAGCTATATTGGTTCTTGTTCTTCAGCGATTTCTTGTTCTTGTATGTTTAGTGTTTTAAGCTGACATGCTTCTGGTTTCCTTTGTATTATGTCTGAGTGTAAACAGCTTATTAATCAAGTTCTTGTCTGCCAATGTTCTTGTCTCGTTTTTTCATCTGCCAATAATGTTCTTTTCTCGTTTTTTTTCATCCGCCAATGTTCTTTCTTAAGTGTTGTAGACTTTTTTTACCTTCTTTACTTGTTTGATTGTATTCACTCTCATTCTTTCTCCATTTGTTTACAACTGTTGACAGCTATTTCATGTGTTTGCAGGTTTACTCGCGACAAAGGATCGAAACTGGTTTGGAAGATTACTAAAATTTTTACAAACAAATTCGAGGTCCCTACTATAGCTAGACATGTTTGCCTCAGAAGAGACAAGAAAGATACTTCATCGAGTTTGAGTTCGCGGTTTACTTGTGTTGTTTTCACTAACATCATTCTATTATCTTTGTTTTGTAGAAAACCCACACCTGGGATCCCTTGATAACAAGGACAATTCAACACTATTTCGAGGAGATCTGTCAACGCCGGATGAAAGACATGGTTAGCAACATGAGGGGTGGAGAGCGACCTAAATGGATAGATGAGACTCTCTAGAAATTGATGATCGAGTACTGGGACACTGAAGAAGCACAACAAAGGAGTCTGAACCTATTCCAATGCTCGTATGTCTGACCGTCAAGGTCTCGGTCCTCACGTCCACTTAGCAGGACCGAAGTCGTATAAGGAAATCCAACTAGACCTGGTTAGTTAACTTTTATATATCTTTTATTTATTTTTCGTACACCTTTGCAACTTTAAATTCTGTCATAATCCTTGTTTATTTTGTAACATTGCAGGAAGAGAAATTGGGAAGACCGGTGAGTCTTGGTGAGGTTTTCATTAAGACACATACAAAGCCAGATGGTTCATATTTTGATCGGAAGGCAGAGAAAATCGCTCAAACTTATGAGAAGAACGTGCAAGAGAAGTTGACTGAGATCGGGGCAGAGACTTCGACTATTTCAGACGGTGCTTCACGAGCTCGGGAGCTCATAGCAGATGAGCATACGACCATCTTCCTTCAGGTAAAGTAACATTATTACTTAGCTTTGAGTTTATTTACTTAGCTTTATTTATTCTGACTTTTAGTCCTTTGAATCTCTTGTAAGCTTAATGATATGTTGTCTCTTAGGCCTTGTTAGTTCTCTTCCCTTTTATCTGTCTGTTGGATTTTGATTGTGCGAGTCTAAATCTGTGATATTATTGTTTACTTTATTTAGTTTGTTGGATTAATGATCTGTTGTTAAATCTGTGATATTATTTAGTCTCTTGGATTTTGATTGTGTGAGACTAAATCTGTGATATTATTGTTTACTTTATTTAGTTTGTTGGATTAATGATCTGTTGTCAAATCTGTGATATTATTTAGTCTCTTGGATTTTGATTGTGCGAGACTAAATATGTGATATTATTGTTTACTTTGTTAAAGCTCTTTATTGTCAAATATGTGATATCATAAAACTGAGTTTATGGATGAGACTGATCAACCAATTTGCCATGCTCTTTATTTATTGTTTTTCTCTTATTTTTCACAGTCCACTGAGAAGGATTCACGAGGAACTCCTTATGGAGTTGGAAGTCTCAAGGAGACTCTTGTCAATGGCAAGTGCAAGCAACTAGGAGACTCTTTATCGTTTGTGGCACTGCAAGAGCAACTGTAGGAAGCTCAGCGTAATATCAAAGAGCAGGCTGCTTATAATGAACGGCATGATGCTGAAATTGTTGCCCATAAAGCAGAGCACTCCCAAGCTGTGGCTGAGCAAAAGAACAAGCACGAGCACTTGTCCTTGGTGGAAAAGTATATGCGACAAACTGATCTGCAATTTCTCAACTTCGTGGCAAATCATTCAGCTGCAGCAACCACATAGCCTCTCGTAACAGCTCAAACTTCAACTCCATCTGCTTCTTAGGTTACTTATCACTCTTTATTTCCTAACTCAATGTTAATCTTCTCACTATCATGAACTTTTCAATTTTTTTGTATGTGTTGTTGGAGTTTGCATTTTTAGATAAACTAATGAATATTTCTAATCAAATGATATTTAAATTTTCATGTTGTATCAAAATCGTCAATTTGAGAAACAAAACAAATTCCAATCAGTCATACCAAATTCTTATTTTGACAACAAATATAGTCACTAAACAGTAGTCTATTTAGTCGCCAAACAGTCACATAGTAGTCGCCTAGTAGTCGCAAATTCTGTATATAATCGTATTTTGATGTTTATATTAGTCGTTAAATAAGTCATAGAATAGTAGAAAAATAGTCACTAAAACTGCCGACTATATAGTGACTAATACAATCTGACTCCATCTACCCAGACTATAGTTGCAAAATAGTCTTTAAATAACTCATAGAATAGTCACTAAAACTTACGACTATATAGTGACTAGTACTATCTAGACCCAGACTATAGTCGCTAATTAGTCGCCAATGTAGTCGCATTTAAGTCACTACATTTTGAGACTAGGATACGACTATTACACGAAAACTTCTTGTTTATGTGGTTTAGTCATAAATTAGTCGTCAATTGGCAACTATTTTAACGACTATGCACTTTAGCGACTAGCGATTTACAATTACATGGTTTAGTCGCTATTTAGTCGCAACCTACCATTTAACGACTATTCTGCTACTTCTATTGCAGTCGCTAAAACACTGTTTTCCTATAGTGTTGGTTCCCTACATTCAACCAATGTAGCTTTGACTTTTGTTTAAGATATCCCTCCTTCAGCCCTGATAAGTGAGTCCACTATGTGAAAGCCACAACTTCTGCTTCAACCTTTTGAGTCGATGGGTCTGCTAGGTTCTCAGCTTTCTTATTACATAGATCAACATGGGCTTCCCGTGTATGGGAAGAAATGTCTGCAAGTTTCTCTTTACCCAACATACGTAACACTGGCTACAAAGCTTTGAGTTTTTTCGATAATCTATATAATGCTTAGGTGGAAACAAATAGAGGCACCATATTTTCCAATACTCCCCAACTGATTTCTAAAATTGTGGAAGATTTTCAAGAATATTTGTGAATTTAAATGGCTTCTTAACTCTCGAAGCTGCTTCACCCATAATTATTTTTCCTTTAGTATGATCAGAACAACCTCCCAAATCAAAACTACAATAGGATTGTTGGAACTTATGTAACCAACAACTATTCACAAAGCCTCTATCAAGTTTCTTACAAATTACCCCTCTTTTCTTTTGTTACACCAAGTATATCGCGGCTCCATGATAAACCCGGTCTAGCATTAAACAATATCGAATTACATCTTGGAAATCCCTCATCCCTGGCGGTAATATTTGAGACTCTGTAAAATTCGAATGCTTCTCCCCATCTAGTTTCTCATTGAAATCTCCATATATCATCCACGGTTTATTTCTAAAGAGTGGTGAAGCATGATTATTTGACTATCTTCCCATAATTCTTTCCGGTCGTCCATAAAATTAGAAGCATAAACAAAAGAACATAATAATTCTTCCTCCTCACCTTCCAAAAAAAACCCAACAAGTGATCATTTGACTGGTTTTAAAAACCGGAGAACAAAAACAAAAGTCATGTTGTTTTGATGAAAACAAGAAAATCATGTTGTTTACCTAGCTAACAACATCATGTAGTTTATCCTTAAAACGATGTCGTTTTGTTAATTCCGTCAATTTTCTAAAAGATTGAAACGGTGCGACGTTGAAAATATAGGCAGGGCTGTATTGCAGGTGACTATTGAATTCATCGGGTTGACCTGCATAAATTTGAGATGAGGGTTGATCTTGCTAAAAAAATGTATGACTATGAACCCCTCATTCCGAAAAAGCAACACGATTTTGGCGGCATCTAGTTTGGGTTTAACAAATAGTGAGCTATCCATCCATTATCTTCGGTTTTTAGTGTTACGTCTACGCAATATAGAGAGGGGCTAAATCCAATGGACTTTTTCTTCAAGACACCAAATGTATCATTACCATATTTTCTAGAACTATCTTAATGTCTTTCAAAAGAATTTGACTTGTGTCAAAATTGTAATTAACAAAATTCTGACACATATCAGATTCTTATGAAAAATATCAAATATTATAATATATAATATAACAACGTAATGTTATTCATAAATATGTCATGCAAAGTTTTTTTATTTTATTTAAATTTCTTAGTTTTTTTATTAATTTGTTATAATAATCAAGTATATTTACTTTTTTTTATCTTTGTACTTCTTATAAATAAATCATTAGTTATCGCTTTTTTTTGGGTCAAATTTCATTTTATAGATTCTTACTCTTTATGAAAAGAGAAAATGTTCACTGCACATGATAACAAAGTCATCCTGGCCAAACAAACAACAACTACAAGAAAGCAAAGAAGACAATATGGAAAGATTGTGGCAGTCAAAACATCCAAACTACTAAAGTCGTGGAGAAGTCCTCTAAACTCGACGCCAATATAGCTAAAAAAATGAGATGAACACCCTTGGGAAATAGAGAACACATTCGGTGATCTAAAGCTCGAGATTAAAACAGCAACAAGTTCACAATTAACAAACCCATAAACGGCTGCAAATTCATAGGCGATTAAATTTTTTTTTTGTTGAGCCTTTGCGTAGAACATATACCGAATTAACTGTAATCTTCAACCAAATGCTCCCTGATAGTTGTAGAAAGCTCAAAGGAAAAATGAAGAAGATGAAATGATTCTGTTATCTTTCTTAAGTGTTTGTTACAGAGAGAACCTCTTTATATATGAGAGAGTTCTTGGTTTAATCAAATACAATGGATGGTTTACTTAATTACCATATTTATTAAACAGTATAGACTAATATCCTCCCTCAAGATGAGACATATATAGAGAGAAGACTCATCTTGCTAATGAGAGAATTGAAAAGGGTAGGGGACAAGGGCTTTGTTAAAATGTATGCAAGTTGACATGTTGTTTTAACAATCGTCTTCAACAATCCTTGCTCAATTCGCTCCCTTGTAATGTGGCAATCGTTCTCTACATGCTTTGTTCTCTCGTGGAATACGGCGTTGTTGGCAATGTGAATAGCAGCTGTTGAGTCACAAAACAGAGGAACAGGTTGAGATTGTGGTGCCTGCAACTCTATGAGAAGCTTCACAAGCCAAGCTATTTCATGACTAGCCATAGCCATAGCTCTGTATTTGGATTCTGTAGAAGAATATGACACAATATCTTGTTTCTTTGACTTCCAGTAAATCAGAGATTCTCCAAGGAATATACAGTATGTGGATGTTGAACTTCTAGTATCAATACAAGAGCTCCAGTCTGCATCAGTAACTGCTTTGAGACAGAGATCTGATTTGGATGAGTAAAATAAACCCAAACCAATTGTTCTTTTGAGATAATGAACCACTTTATGCGTTGCTTTCAAATGTGATCCTTTAGGAGCAGCAGAGAATTGACATAGCTTGTTGACAGCATATGTAATATATGGTATGGTGATTGTCAAATACATCAGTTTACCAACCAATCTTCTATACATTTCGGGGTTATCCAGCTCTGGGTCATCTTTATTGTGTTGAGTCAACTTCAGACTTTGTTCCATAGGAATAGTATAAGGTATATAACCCAAAATACCAGTATTTTCTAGCAATTCCATAGTATACTTTCGTTGTTGACACAGAGAAATACCTTCTTTTGATCTAGCAATTTCCAAACCTAAAAAAATACTTCAAAGGACCTAAGTCTCGAAGCTTAAAAGCCTTTGATAAATTATTCTTCCATTTGTTTATTGCTTCATCATCATTTTGAGCAATAACAATGTCATCAACATATACTAGTAAAGCGTTGAAAATATTACCAGTTTTCCGAGTGAATAGAGTGTGATTAGCATGAGACTTCTTGAATTTCAGAGTCTTCAATGTGGAACTAAACTTCAAATACCTCTATCTCGATGGTTGCTTTAAACCGTATAGAAATTTTTGTAATCGGAGTACATCATTTGCAGGTAATACTCCTCCCTTTCTCATAGGGTATCCTGGAGGTAGACTCATGTATATTTCCTCATTCAAATCTCCACTGAGGAAAGCATTCGAAATATCTAATTGATGCAGACTCCAATCCTTTGTAGCTGCAACATATGATAAGGTCTTAACTGTTGTCATTTTTGCCACTAGAGATAAATTATCAACATAGTATAATCCTTCCTTTTGTGTATATCCTTTTGCAACCAACCGTGGTTTAAATCTCTCCAAACTTCCATCAGCATTAAGCTTTACCTTAAACACCCATTTGCATCCTATTGGTTCCTTTCCATCAGGAAAAGAACAAACTGTCCAATTATTAGTTTATTCCAATGCATGATATATCATGGTTTTTACCGGTTTTAAGCCATGATATAAGTATGCATTTGAGTCTTTTATAT
>VBRH01002283.1:0-11345 GCA_014578085.1 Cardamine resedifolia
AATAATCAATTCTCGAGATTTGTCTAAGGTTCATAAACCCGAAAAGATTCCGAAATTAATTAAATTCATTAATTTCCAGAATGCGGGCGTTACAACCATATTCTCTAATAAAAATTTAAAAACTTAAAAACTATCATATTTTCTAACAAATCCTATAAAAACAAAATAATAAAAAAATAAGAAAGATAGTGAAATAAGTCTCTCATTTGAGAGACTTTGATAACCTTTGTAAAGACTTACTTGCCACATGTATGAACATAATTAGTTTTGGAATTTTTACAATTTAAATTTTAAATAAATAATTAAATTATATAAAATTTGTTAAAATAATATATTTGATAGACTATGAGAGGTTCTTCTCAATGCACATGCTCTTAGAAAGTTTTTCTAGGGATTGGATTTCTTTTCATCTTCTTCTTCTCTTCTTCTTCCGTTTGTATATATCATATTTAAGGTCATTCCTAAGGGTGAGTGGGTTAGCGATCTTCTTGTAAACACAAGTGTAACTCTTGATTGATTATAGTGAAAGATCGTAGGCATCAATTTATTTATTCTTGATATATCCTGTGAGTTCTTCGCATTTTGCTCATAATTTCTCTTAGTATTTAAGAGAGCAAACCTAAACGTAAGTTGTTTCCTAGTCTTACCCGAATTGGATCATCCGACTTTACCTGTATCCGACCCTAAATTATCCAAAAAACTTTCGGGTAAAGGTAACTAAAATTATCCGTTGGGATAATAATAATTAATAATTACCCGTATGGATCAAGTATTATCTAGAGAACCCAAACTACCTATTTGGTTATTTTTTTGTAATTATATAAAACTATACATTTAGTAATTAAAATTTTTAAATTAAATTATATATATAATTAAAAGCTAACTATAATTCATTTTAGTTGTTTTGCATATAAATACTATTTTGCTCTGTTCTCTCATTTTTTTCATCTGTGTCATGTAGAATCACTTCCACAAATTTTTAAGTGGATAATCAAGATAACAAATATGTACGTTTAGGATTGACTTAATAAACTACAAATGTCTTTTGGATGAGAATTTGACTTGAAATTTATAATTGGTTTTTGATTGGTACGTGACTACCAAATTTTTTTTTTTGATTAGAATCTAATTTGATAATCAAAGTTGTGTTTTCGATAATAACTATTGTTTATTTAATCTGAATTACTTGTTCGAGTATGTATTTAATTAAACGAATTACCCGTTCGGGTAGTGAAATTAATTACCTTTATTACCTCTATCCTACATATTACCCGTATTATCCGACCGTTTCTCTTCAAGGATATAGTTTGGGTAATGATTTTAGATACATTTATTACCTTTACCCTACTATTACCGTTGATTACCCTACACTCTACCTTTAATGCTCAGGGCTGATAAATACTAATTCTTTTATTTTAATAGTTCTGTTGAACATTTATTATTATATATTTGTATTACTTTATTAATAATTTTTTATATAATTACATTACTTATTATTATTCTTATATTATTATTATTAATTAAATATTTTCTTTAATGTTTTACATTTATTTAATTAATTATTTTATTAAAAATAAATAATTAGTGTTTTATGTTGTGAATAGTGTTAACATCAGGGTAAAATAGTAACACATTTTAGTGTTCCACACGAAAGGTTTTAGTGTAAAACTTACATTAAAATATCGTTTGGGAATATTATTGGAGAAGACCTTAGGATTTAGAAATGAAATGGACCGAGTCATGTGAGATTGGAGACTAACATTTGTAGCTTTTCCAACTTTTCTATCCATAATTCATTACTACCCTTTTTTTCTTCCATTAATATAAAGTTTGTATATTTTATACAGTTGAATTTGGACTCATTTAGTTTTGTTTTCAATTTTATTATAACGGTCAAGGTTGTTTGTACTCCATTTGTCCTAATTTATGTAGGATGTTTTAGTTAAAAACAAGAAATGTATGTCCACCCTTTCTCTCCGAGAACATCAACAATAGTAGCAACACAATTGAAGCTAGCTCTCTGGCCAATTAATTGTTAGAAGTTATTTGACAGATGAATATTGTTTGTTGGAGAGATGAGAATTTATCTGTAGAATTTCGTCACTAGAAACTGGTTTATCTCATTTATGGTGACTGTTTCAATCTTAGTGATTGCCGAAGAAGAGCTATTGACAACTGGAGCATTAGTACCTTGTTCACCTAACATGTGGCATACATTTTATGTTTAGGAAATGTGTAGTGTAGGTTTTTGCATTTTTTTTTGGCGCGCAGTTGGCTGAAATATTTAAGTGAGCAACATATATATACCATGTTAAAAACTCTGTGGTTACAGGGATGTCGTTGTCAAAAAAAGAATTCAGGGCCACGGCACCTACAAAGTCATAAATATTTAGGTCATGGATTATTAGAGGGCAGATTATACAAGGCTTGGATCTGATTGAAGTGAGTATTAAGAACATTGAATTGAGAAGAAGTAGTGGGGAATTAAGTAAGAGTAGGAGGAGGTGATGTTGTTGTTTTGGAATACGGAGCGTTAGATTTCAGCATATGTCATGGTGTTTTAGGTTAGATGGAGTTCAAGAAGAAAGATTGTCCGTATGGTAGATTTGGTTAATGGGCTTTTTTAGTAGTGGGTCATTTTTATTTTGCCGTAGGTTAGATTGGATTATTGGGTTTCATTATTAGTGGGTCTATTTTGTTTGTTTTTTAGGTAAGATTGGGTTTTTGTTATTGTTTTTTTCTTTCTTCCCTCGGACGATGGAGATCACACGTGTGAGGCTATGAGCTTTGGGTAGATCCTAAGATTGATGACGTGGCTTCATTAAGAAGCTTTTATTAGTATAGATGCGTAATTTAATAAACTAAATTTTTTTTCTTTAAAAACAAAATTTTAAAAAAATACAAATAATCATAAAAGTTGAATAAATTAAAATTTTACATAGAAACTTGAGACAAAAGGTCGAAAATCTCCACCACTCTCCCTAGGTTCAGTTCGGAGTACTCAATGATGTTGGTTGGTTTCACGATTGTCGAACCCATCACTCTAGGATCTGCAAGATTGGTTATAGCCAGGCGTGGTACGAACAATAGTTATTTTGGCAACAGAAATAAATCTTTCTCAATCAACTTTCCACTTTTGACACGATTCAGCTAATTTAGAAACAAAAGATCCACCACAGGTTGGGTTTGAGAGCCGTGATGTCGGCTTCTAGTCTCTATTCCTATCCGAGTCTCTTTTTGAGAGATAATTTATTTTAATAGAAAGGAATCCACCTATATCTCTCTTTTTCTTTACTCTCCCTTTAGTTGAGTTTGTGTTCATAACCTCTCATTTTAGTAGCATTTGTTTCATTATGCTCAAGGGCTAAAGCCAGTCGTCTTGAAATGTCTTCGAAAACTGAAGTGAGTCAAGCAGCCGAGGGACGTGCCACTGACTAATCCTGCCATAATGTACTCCTTACCTGCCAAATAAAAACTCTAAAAAATTTGATAGCACCGCGAATATATTAGATGAAAAAAAAGCTTATAGCACCAGCAACAAATAAAAACTCTAAAAAATCAAATAAATGAAAATTTTAAAACATCTTATATAATAAAACAGAAAAAAAAAATTATTAGATGAATCACCGCGAATATACGATAACCCGGTTTCATTTCATTCCCCAGTCCATGGACATTTGTGAAGTAAAGTGACATTTTTATAATCACATTTTAGGAATCCAAAGTTGATCTTTTACGCCACAAATTTGATAGTAAACTAGACTATAACTAACTGCGGTGGATTTATGCAGGTTTTGTTTTCTCCTGTGTATCTGTATATTTGTTCTTACGTAGTTCTATTTACTTTCTTTTTGGTCAACAAGTTCTCTATACTTTAATATATGTTATTTGTGTCTCTTGTCTTTGTTCATTTGTTTTTTCTCGGAGTTCTATGAACTATAATTCAACAAATTATAATATGTTATGTCTGTCGCAGTCTAGTAAAAGAGAATCGTGACTATTCAGGTTCTTACATTTAGTAACATAAAATGAAAGCAAGTTTCGATGAAACGGACAGAATTAAAGATTATAAATGCGATGAGTACTGTTTTTACGTAACATATTTCTGACGTCATTGATAGTAGACAAATGAGAAATGAATATGTAATTTGTAGATTACACCTCTCCTAAAACCTCCCTACTTTTCTCGAGCATTGCACTCTTTCAGCTTTCATTTTTTTTATTTTTTTTCATTTATCGAAGCCCATAATTACCTTCTTGGTATCAAGAAAAGCAAGAAGTACATGAGCCTTTAATTCTTTTTTATTTTTTTACTTATCATTATATGTGCATTTAAATTCGAACAATAAATGTGACAATGAAATTTGGATTTGAAAGGTCAAAATCACTTAAATTACATGTAACTACGCCCAATTGACATACGCCATGGTATAACTGGTATTATTTTCTGTGTAACTATTGATTAGAGCAACAAAGATATGACAAAAATAAAGTATTGATTGATAGTGTTTCTAGTGATAAGATAAGAGGTAATGGTTCAAGATTTTTGTACAATGAAATAGAGTGAAAAATGAAAGTTTGAGGTAAAAATAGTGGTTTAGAGCAAACATGAAGAATGGTTCAAGTAAAAAAAGGTTCAAGAATGGGTTAAAAATATAAGAGACGCATTAGGTGTTGCATTTTGTTTATAAAATCTTTTGTTTTTTTTTTAAATAACCATAAGCTAATAAGCTGATCCGAATTTTTAATACCAAACTAATTTTATAAGATACGCGTAGTGGTCGAGTAGCTACAATTGGTTTATAAAATCTTTTGAGAGTGTAAGTGAGTATTATTTTGTAAAAGGTATTTGAGAGTTATCTGAATGAGTTTAATTCTACCGAATAAAGGGTAGATCCTAATAATATTTAGATAGTTTTTTTTTGGTCGTCAATAATATTTAGATGTTTAGACTTGTATCAAACTGAAGTTTTGGATAACAAGAACTCAAAATGTGTGGTATAACTTAAAAGAGTTGTCAATGTCAAAGTAGGTTATGTTGAATATGCACTAATGTTAAGATTAATTTGGTCAAATGAAAAGATTTATTTATGGAAATAATTTAGTTTTTTTCCAAAACAGATGACTTGGTGACTCGTTTATCTTTTTTTTTTTAAATATATTTTGGAAATATTAAACTACAGAAAATTGCAAAAAAAAAAAAATCCTAGTTTAGTATAGTTTTATCTAGAAAAACTTAACCAAATTTGTGTTGTGAATTATTCAGCTAATTTCCTCCCTAAGTAATTAAGATACGTCAGTATACAAAAAGAAAAGAAAACTGCCAAATAAAATGGTCCAGTCAGCGTCTATACTTTACACATCTAATTTCCCTTTACAACTAAGCATTGCATCAATACATCTTCCACATTTCTCGCTTTCTTGTCATCTTTTCTACTTCAACAATTTTGCTAACCACAAACTAATTTTCTTGCAAACTCCATAAAGTAAAAAATCCAGACAATAACCAAAAAAAAAAAAGCAACAAAATGATTTAAAAAAAAAAAAAGAGGGAGCAAAAAGTTATTAAAAGGATCTAAAAAATCTTAAATTAAAACAAAAGCTGCGAAAGAAAGAAACAAAAGCTCATCTTTATCTAACATAATCATAATCAAAGTTATAAAAATACTACAACATTCATTAGAGTAAACCCAATTCCCATAACCTAACTTAAAAGCTCACATGCACGTGTAGAACTAAATTACAAGACTACCCCTTTAGTCATACGAGGAGTATAAGCAGAGTTTAAGGTCCTTTTGGTAATTTGCCTTCCTTACATTACCGAACAACCATTTGGATTCTCGTCGCTGAATAACTCAAATGAATCCGACGGTCGAGATTGATAAGGATTTTGATCGGACGGCTGATAACCAGGGTGCATGTACGCGTACGAATACGGTGGTGGAGGTGTGTAATACGACGCAGCGTCTACACTCACCGGAGGTTGAGCAACGTTATAACTTACGCCGTACATGACCTGCGGCGCATAGTAGTCTGGAGGAGGATAAGGATACATATCGTGACGTGTCGGATTGATACTGGTTAAAATATTATGGCCATTGATCTGATTAAATGGACGGTCGTGATCTGTTGCTGGAATAGTGGGCGGAGGAAGTGATTGTTTACGGGGAGGTGCACCGGTAGGATTGTGGGCTGATTTACTCAACTTTTGCCCCTTCTGTTTCTTCTTTTTACCAACATTGCCATTACCAGCAGCCCCACCACCTTCACCGACTTTCTTTTCTGTCGCCGGTGACGGAGAATCCGCCGGTGCCGGAGAATCCACCGGAATAGAATCTTTCTTCTCGAGAACATCCTTTTTCTTCTCTTTCACCGGACAAGAAGTTTCACCTCCTTTGCCGGAACCACACTCTCCGGCGTCGGTTTTTCCAGATTCCGGTTTATCACACTCTCCGGCATCGCTTTCTCCACGTTCCGGTTTACCACTACCGGAAGAGGTAGCACCATCGATTCTTTCCACTTTTTCTTCTTGCTTCTTCTTCTTCTTCTTGTTCATATTCTTCTCTTTCGGGTCAACGGGTTTGCTCTCTTTCGGGTCGACGGGTTTGTTCTCTACCGGGTCGGGTATCGCCGGCAAAAGATCGGCGTTTTTGCCTGCTTTGTGAAGCTTCTTTAATAGAATCTCCAGTGGGACGATCCCAATCACCGTTACCTTATTTTGCTTCACATCAATGTCCACTTTATAAACACCTAAAAACCAAAATGCAAAATAAATGAAGTGAAAGGCTTTAGTTAATATAAACCAAAAATAATAAAGTGAAAGGATCTAAATATATATATACCTTCAATGCTAGTAAGGATTTTTTTCACTTTTCTTTTGCAGCCTTCACAGTGAATGGAAACTTTCAAGCTGCATGACTACGAGTACAAAAATAAATATAAAAATTTGATTCAAGAGATAATAAGAAAGAAAGAAAGAAAAAATAGTTAAAAATGTGGAAAAATAAACTTATACATATAGTCATATATGCATGAAAACTAAAATATATATACCTTGTATGGAAGTTGAAGAGGTGGTAAGATTTGAGGAGGAAGGTCTTCTTTGACTTGTGAGGATTGCTTTTGCTTCTGTTGTGTTTTCTTAGTTACTGGTTTCATTTCTTCTGTTGCCATTTCGGAACACAAGAAGTTGTTAGATCTTTGAAGTGGAAGAGAGAGATGAGTGTGCGTTGGGGAAGGCAAAAGATTATGGGGAATTCATTATGACTTTATTAAAGGATGGGGATATGAGCTTTTTCGCTGGTTTTTAAATATTAGTCTACATTTTAAATTAATATAAATTGTAAATAGAACCTCAAAGTTATTAAAGTTTTCAAAATAAACCACCAATTACGAAAACTGCTTAATAAGACATTCAACTTATAAAATTCATACTGGAGTCCCCGACTGGGGAAGTGATAGAGATGCGGAAGCAAATGACAAACGTATCGAGAAACCTCCAGGAGATTCAAAGACAAGCTTGGGTCTTAACGAGATCAACGAGCGTTGAGTCGTTAAAGGGGTCGAGAGTCCTCTTCTCAAGACTTGACACAAGCTTTTATGGGAAACTTGAGTTTCCTCTTTTTGGTTTTTCAATTGATTTTTAAAAGCAAAGATGATTCTTACAAACACCCTAAGAATCTCTATTTATAATAACAAAGCCACGAGATTCGATCTAATCCTAATCTAAAGTGATATAGGATTAATATTATCTCCAATAAAGAAAAAAGAAAACGAACTTAAAACCGAAAGCTAAAAGAAACACCTAACGTAATGGACAAGTCAAAAGCCTAACTTGAGTCCATTGTAACGGTCTTTGCGATGCATCAGGTCCCTTCTGGTGGAGAAGGATTCGGCCACGAATCCTGATCCTCGTTGTCGCCACGATAAGGAGATAAATGCTTCACACTGAAAACATTTGAAGTTCGCAAATGATCTGGAAGACGCACTCTATACGCATTAGTGTTAATACGCTCAAAAACTTCGACGGGACCAATCTTGCGAGATTTCAACTTATTGTACTTGCGAATGGGGAAACGATCACGAGTCAAGACAACCCAAACAAGATCACCCGGGTTAAAGACCAACTCCCGTCGCTTAACATCAGCAGCTAGCTTATACTTTACCGAAGACGCTTCTAAGTTGTCATGTGCCTGTTTATGAACTACATGCAGATCTTCAATGAAGTCAACGGCCTGACCATGAAAACGTTTCTTGTCAGGGAGGACTGTCAAGTCTAACGGGCACCGCGGTATCAGACCATAAACCACACGAAATGGACTGAATCCGAGACTTCGATTGGTGGCGTGATTATGTGCGAACTCCGCCTGACAGGGCTTAGTATCCCAACTCTTAAGATTATCACCTACCAAACAACGAAGTAAACTGCCCAAAGTGCGGTTAGTGACTTCTGTTTGACCGTCCGTTTGAAGATGGTACGCATAACTCATGTCTAAACTAGTACACAACAACTTCCACAGAGAACGCCAAAAATGACTAAGGAACCTCATATCTCTGTCCGACACAATGGATAAAGGTAAACCGTGGAGACGATAAATTTCCCTGAAAAATAAAGTCGCCACACTAACAGCATCCGTCGTCTTCTTACAATGGATAAAATGGGCCATCTTGGAAAAATGATCCACCACAACAAAGATCGAATCAATACCATGCTGCGTGCGGGGAAGACCCAAGACAAAATCCATACTAACGTCTGTCCAAGGTTGTGTCGGGACTGGTAGTGGTAGATATAACCCATCATTTGAAGCTTTACCTTTCGCTTTTTGACATACATGGCACCGCTCAACAAATCTTTCAACATCACGCCGCAACGAAGGCCAAAAATACGAAGTAGAGACCAACTGTAAAGTGCGATCACGCCCTACGTGTCCCTCATTATGAAGTTCTAGAATAATTTGTATCCGGAGGCTACAAACAGTAACACAAATTCTAAGACCTTTGAATAAAAACCCGTCTTGAATAGTATAGTCTGGGTTGAACCCTTGTTCCGTATCGTGAAATATCGAAGCAAAGAACGGATCCGTCGGGTAAAGTTCTTCAAAAGTGGCAAACCCTGGGACAGAAGTATGAATCGTAGATAACAAGGAATGTCGCCGACTTAAAGCATCAGCGACGCGGTTAGTTTTACCCGACTGGTGTTTGATGGAGAAGGTGAATTGTTGAAGAAAGGTAATCCAAGTAGCATGTCGCACATAGACTTTAGCTTGGCTATAAAGGTGGCGTAACGCATCGTGATCTATAAAGAGGATAAAGTCATGATGTACGAGATAGTGTCGCCAATGTTTCACCGCTTGGACAATGGCGTAGAACTCAACATCGTATGTACTATAACGACCTCTTGCCCCAGCGAGTTTCTCACTAAAAAATGCAATGGGACGACCCTGTTGGCTAAGAACAGCCCCAATCCCTAGTTGTGATTCATCACAATGAAGTTCAAAGGTTATAGAGAAATCGGGTAATACCAAGATAGGCGCCGATGTAAGCTTGGTTTTAATGATCTCAAAAGCTTCGGTGGCTTTCGAAGTCCACGCAAAACGGCCCTCCTTCATGCAACTAGTAATGGGCGCCATGATGGTGCCAAAGTTTTGTACAAATCATCTATACAAAGAAGCGAGACCATGGAAACTTCGCGTTTCGGACACAGTTCGAGGGCGAGGCCAAGAACGAATAGCTTCGACTTTTTCTAGATCGACGGAAAAGCCTTTATCCGAGATAACATAGCCTACGAATTTTACCTCGGAAACCCCAAATTCACACTTTTTGCGACCGGTAAACAACTTTTCCGTGCGTAAGACGCCAAGTACTTCTCGGAGATGAACCAGATATTCTTGTAATGAGGCATTGAAGATGAGTATGTCATCAAAATAAACAACCACAAGTTTGCCTATGAACGGCCGCAATGCTTGATTCATGACCCTCATAAATGTACTCGGGGTATTAGATAATCCAAATGGCATCACAAGCCACTCAAAGAAGCATTCCCAAGTCTTTAACGCGGTTTTCCATTCATCTCCTGGTCGTATGCGGATTTGATGGTAACCACTTTTCAAATCAATTTTTGAGAAAATTGACGCATTACCGATCTGATCTAATAGGTCATCCAAACGAGGGATGGGGAAGTGGTAACGAACCATAATCTTGTTAATAGCGCGGCTGTCGATGCACATTCTTGAAACAAACGCACCCATTTTTTTTTTTTATAACTATTAAAATTCCCATAAATAATAATAGTGAAAAACAACCACTAAACCATAGAAATAAAATTCCAATAAAATAATTAAACTGCTCAAATTAATTCAACAATTAAATTCCGGTTCAAGATTAAATCCACATAACCATGACCCAAAAATATTAAATAAAATCACCAATAAAATGACAAGTCTAGACCATCCCCTCTTCTTCGTCCTGATCTCACGGTCACACTTTTTCCTTTCCTACATCAATTAAAACAAAAGAGATGCATAAGTATTTCAATAAATACTTAGTGAGACAATCCTCCCATCTACAGGCTAACAAATAATTAAGATAATTAATATAGATTAACACGAAAATACCGAATAAATCAAACATCTCAAGAAACACTCGATCTAGACCCTCAGAGATCATAAACGACCTATAATCATGAAATCACATCAATTATCAAAATTATTTAAATACGCCTATGGTCCTGCACTCACCTTATTCCCGCACAAAAATTTTTGCGATGAAATTCGGAAATTTCCCGGGAACTCACGGGATGAATAACCCCCTAATTAATAATAATCCTCGCCACCTAAATAAAAGAAATAAGAATACGATTAAACCAACTAACAATTAAACTGAACCACTAATTATTTAACTAAAGTCAATGACTAAACCGGTACTACTTAAAATAAACCGGTCAAAACCGCATCTCCTTCCTCTTGCTGAAACTGAAGCTCTCACCATGGCGTCATGACAACTTCGTCCATTCCTCCGGCCACCACGCCTCACTAACTCCTTCCGTGAGGTTCCTCGCCGTTGATAACATGACACCACCGATCACTCCCGTCATGGCTAACGTCCGCAACATCCATGACTTGCCCCTCACGCCACAGTCACGGACATGCTCGAAAACGCTGAGGCCCTAACCCCCGTGATCCAACTCTGATAGAACTCGAGCTCGCCGTCACCATCGCCACTCCAAACCACCGAACACGCGACCACAAGAACGGATCAACAACTCCGTCACAAACTTCGTCCCGTCACCACACATCGTCACTATCTATTTTATTCATGTCTTTTGTGTCAATTGATATGTGTGAGTA
>VBRH01002284.1:2932-14864 GCA_014578085.1 Cardamine resedifolia
TTTTGCATCAAATAAAATTACACCACCATCACACACATGACAAAGTCAATAATTCCACACACATGACAGAGTCAATAATTCAGTTACTCGAAATGAATAAAGGACGAACGAACCACCATGCAACAGTACGTCCCCGGTCTTTGCTTTTACCATCAAATTTTGATATGTCCCATTCACACCCCAACTAAATTAATCAATGTAAAATTTAATTCATATTTGACGGAATCAATAAAAATCCAATACCAGTTTCTCTCTTGCTAACTCGATCTAATCATTTTATGTCACAAAGGAGATAACGTTAATTTTGAATTTGAATTCACAAATGAGAAAGTTCATAATATTTGTGAACAATTAAAAACTTGTTCTTTTAGGAATATCCCATTAAATCATAAGATTAAGAATTTAGTTACATGATTTGGATCATAATCAAGTAGCGACATTCAAATGTTAAGAAAGAGATCCAATCTTTCACTCCCTTGACTTTGTTTTTTTTATAAATAATATATTTCTCTCTAATTTACAGAACATACATCTTTCTCTTATGTAGTTTCATTGAAAATAAAAAATATATATATATAAATTAAAAATGAAGCCATCAAGGAAGTTTACATTCGTTTGTTCTGCTTATTTAATTATATGGGAAGGAGGGATGGACCCACCTCTCTCTCTTTTGACCAAACTGAATTCCATTAGAGCTAGTACACAGTCACACACCTCTTTGTTTTGATTACAATAGGATGGATTCCACTAGAGATATAGTACATTCACGTGTAGGTTTTATATTCAGTGACACAATTTATTTATAAGATAAAGTTACATTTTACAAAAAAAAAAAAGACTAGTTCCGGTGTTCGGTTTTTCGGGTTATTCGGTTTCACGGTTTATTCGATCTTCAAAAATTCTACAGAACTAAACCAAACAAAATTTTTGGTTTACTCGATTCGATTTCAAATTTTTTCGCTTTGGTTCATTGATAAAAAAAAGTAAAACGACCTCAGAATTTAATCCGAAATTTCGGTTTATTTGGTTAAAACGGAATATATTTAAACTGAATAAGTTGGGATCCAAATTATGTTTCTATGGTTAGATTTAGTTAAATTTCAAAGATTTGGTATTCTATATAGATTATTTAGCAAAGATTTGGTGTTCGTTTAGTGTTTTGATGGTTAGATTTTGTTAATTTGTTGGTTTTGTAACTTTGGATTTGGGGGTTTTGCTATGTTTCTCATTGGAGCTGTTGTGTGTTTACAGGAACTACTCATGTTACCAGAAAGATCTCAGGACTCTCTGACTTTCATGAATTTTATACACATTTACTTCTTCTTTTTTAATCTGTTTGGTTTGAAATATACTAGCAGTCAGTAGAATTAACTAAAAACGAGATTTACTGATAAAACATTATTTATTCGGGTATTTTAGATAAGATTTATTAAATTTGTGTCTAATTGTCCAGTGAGGCAGAGAGAGAGATGGGATAAAAGTCTGTGCATGTATTGCATATTGACAAAACCCACATATATACTAGTACAGATGCAATCGATGCTAACGAGAGAATATATGACAATCTTATATCTAACTCAAGTTGGACTTATCTCTAAGACATATTAACATAGATAATAACATAGATTCGGTTCTAGATACATCTAGAACCTTAACACTCCTCAAGGTGGAGCATGAAGGTCACAAATGCCCAAATTGAACAACAAGTATGTGAATGGTGCAACCGCCAACGCCTTAGTCATGATGTCTGCTAGCTGCTCAGTTGTACGGACATGTCGTGTGACGATTAGTTTGTCTTGAATTGCATCTCTTACGCTATGACAGTCACTCTCGATGCGCTTCGTTCGTTCATGGAAAACATGATTTATTTTATTAATTAGTGTTTTAGATAATTATCGAGTCTAGATTAAGATTAATATTAATTGGTGTTTATCTAATAGGAATAGGATGTATCCTCCTATTAGGATTTGATTTTCGAGTCAACACAACTCTGTAAATAGAGTTTGTGCCCCTTGTAGTTCCACCATCCGCTTTTGAAATTGAATGAGAAAACCCAAAAAAGAGGCAATCTTAATTGCCCATAAAGATCTTGAGTATTCAGGACCTGAGAGAAGGACTCTCGACCCTGATAGCTTGTGCACGCAAGCCCTGTGAGAAGGACTCATACACTTATCCCTTCTATCACATTCACCTCCATCGTATTACGCTTCCGCCTCTCCATCAATCGGTATTAGAGCTAAAACCGGTCCAGGTTTTTCTCGTTGAAAAAAAACTTTGCCACTTTCGTCTCGTTCGCCGACGCCATCACTCTTGTTCACAAAATTCATCATCCGTCGACTTGTTATTATTTAATATCATTATTGTTATTGATTAATATCCAATGTTTTGAAACCCGGATCGACCAGGCCGGTCAGACCGGTTGACCCGGAACCCGGATGCTCTTCCGGCCCGGGTTTAATGTTAAAAACCGGCAATTTAAAAATTGGAAAAATCTGGAAAAACCCACAATTAACCCGCATCCCGGCCGGTTCGACTATTCAACCGTATTACGGGTCAGAAAAATTCTAATTTTTTTTTATTTTGAAAATTTTTTGTACAAATAATATATTTAATATTAAGAATAAAATAATGTTTTACAATTATTTTGTAACTTCTAAGTTTTTTAAAATGCGTATATACGAATACCTTTTTATTTTTTTCTTACTCAAACACAACAACCTAATTATTTGTGTTTAGATCTCTTTTTTATTTATAATTTTTCTGAACATGTAATATTATATAATAATAAATTATTCTTTCAATTTTGTGATTTATGTCTTATGATCAACATAATAAAATATAATGTTTTCAATGCTCTTATATTATAATAATTAATTATAATATTTTTTTATTTCTTAAAATTAATTATATTATATTGCAAATAATTTATTTTCATTTTGTGATGTTTTATTATTTTATTTTCTTATTGATAAATTTTTAATATATATAATAATAATAATAATAATTTATTGTTATGTGGTTGATCTGGATCAACCCGCGGTCGAGCCAATAACCTGGTGACCCGGAAAGTAGTGTGGGTTAGTGTCTGAGTCGGGTATAAAAACATTGTTAATATAATCTCAATACTTTTATATATTAAAAAAAAGAAAAAGAAAAAGAAAAAAAGAAAGAAAAAGAGAGCAAACAGAGTACGTCATCGTTACCTCACACGTAGGGGTGGGCAAAATATTCGTTAGATTCGTTTCAATTCGGTATTTGCTTCGATTTGCTTCGAAAAAACTGAATATTCGTAATTTTATGAAGCAAAGCAAATACTAAAAATTAGTATTCGTTAAAAACGAAACAAATATCAAATACTAAAATTTTAGATGAGGATATTCGATTCGATATATCTACATATATGTATATATATATATATATAGATAATTAGATATATTATTTTATATTGATTTTATATATATGGAAATTATAAAATTTTATTCATCAAATTAATTATGTAAATATTAAAATTTAATAAATTAAGAAGAAACTATGTAATTTCTAAATAAATATTGTTATTTTGAGATAAAAAAATATATTTTATTTCTATTTTATTTTTATAGTTATTTTCAAATTATTACGAAGCGAATCGAATATTCACAAATAGTTCAGATTTTAGCGTATATTCGGACATCCGAATATTCGGTTAGTTCGAAGCGAATACGAATCGAAAAGTTACCGATTCGGACGAAGCGAAGCGAATCACAAATACCTTCAGAATTCCGAATATTCGGCATTTTATCACCAGGAATCTATAATAGCCATTCCTAGGCCTGGGCAATCGGGTAATCGGGTCGGATTCGGATAATTCTCAATCGGGTCGGGTTTTTTTGGATAGAGAAATTTTGTACCCGTTTAGATACCCATAGAATTTCGGATCGGGTTCGGTTTCTCTTTTTCGGATTCGGATTGGGTTCGGTTCGGTTCCATAAAAATTAGTACTTGTAAAAACCTGAAAATTTTTGGGTACAATCCAATTCAAATATTATCGGGTATATTAGATCCGAATTTAGTAAATTTTATCTAAAATACCAAAAAATACTTGAATAAATTTGGAGCAACTAAATGCATATATAACTGTTGGTCTAAGTTTTTATAATAATTAATAGTTTCTTTATGTCGCTCAACTATTTTTTTAACAAAAAAAAAATATTGCTCAACTATTTATCCATTGTTATCTGAAAATAGGTTGTTTCTTTTGCTCTGTTTAAAATACTTATGAGTGGTGTCTGATATACAACACAGGATCCTTAAACATCATTATAGGCTTTATAGTAATTTTATGCTCTCTTTTGTTAATTCACTGGTTGTTTCTCTAATTATTGTTTCTTACTTCCATTGTATGTTACTCAGCAATTTCTTTTCTTTTTTCTAAACTTCGTCAAACCAAGACGAGTAAAATCCAAACGATGGACCAAAATAAAAAATAAGGTGAATCTATACTATTAGATAAGAAGCATTATTAATTTAGTGACATGAAACTGTTAAACTTTAAATGAAAGACCATCATAATAAAGGGCAAACAAAAAATTTCATTAATGGCAAACTAGTTAACTAATATCTATATACCCAAATGATTTTCACAATTAATTATCTACTATCCATACAATCAAATACAATGAATTTTTTAAAAATATTAATTATAAAATAAAAATTTCCATATAATATAAAAATCTCTAACAAATATTTTATAATAATATTTCAATATAAATAAATAAATTTATGAACAAATATTTAATAATAAACTGAGTAGTATTGTTTGTTTTTTTAATTTGAATTATTTCGTTAAATGATTAATATAATACATTTATAAAGAAGAAGAAATTATTTAAAATATAACAAATATATATATATATATAGATATATATAAGTGGACCAAAGCCCTTCCTAAAAATTGGAAAAACAAAAATTAGGTTCCACCGAGAATTGAACTCGGGTTACTGAATTTAATTAGAGTCCGACGTCCTAACCGCTAGACCGTAGAACCATTTGATCTACTACTCAAACTAAACATTTTATTTCGTTATTTATAAAACCTGAGCCGTTATTTTATAACTTCTCCGTTCACTGTTCTCTCACTCTCTCAATTCTCAAAGCTGCTCGAATCATCTCCACCATCACCCTCTTTCTCCAATGCTTCTCCACTGCAACGTAACTTATATCTCATCGTTTTCTCTGGTCTCCTCCTCTCTCCGCCGTCAAGACCATCCCGACGAATCACAAGATACAATAATCCGTCGCTGGCACAATGCGAGATCCCTATCTCTGTATATCCATCATAATCGAAACCTTGAGCTTAATAAAAACCCTAAAGAACCCTCAGAACCTTCGTTCATCCTCCAGTGCGAGATATAGACATCAACACCATGCCTCGCTTGAAGAGCATCTTCGTCGATCTGGAAGTTCATCTATCTCTAGCTCGGTAAGATTCTCATTCTCATGCATGTATATATTCTAAAATTTTTCTTGCATGGATCGTTTCATCATGTATAATTGTGTGTGTGTATATATATATGATGTTGACATAGGAGGATGATGGGCAAGGAGGGAGGAGGAAGAAGAGTATAAAGGAGAAAATTAAAGATAAGTTTGGTAAGCACAGGGACGAACAGACGCCAAGCACCGCTACAACCACCGGAGCTGGCGTTGACCAACCTCACGAGAATAAGGGTTTTATTGAGAAGATGAAGGAGAAGCTTCCCGGTCACCACAACCACACATGAACACGAATCACATCACATTAATGCCTGTATATAACGTCTTTTTAGATTTCATGAATAAATAAATAGCTTGCATTTTCAATTATTATGTCCATTAATAGTGTAATGGGTTTGCAGTTTTGTGAATCGTGTTCTTGTTTTATTTGTAAGAAGATTTGTATTTTGTTGGTACTTTCCTGAATCGAGTGAAAACAGTCAGAAATTGAATCATTTCAGCATGATCAATAAAGAATCACTGTATTTTTACTTTGTGCATCTTTCATGCTCTCAAAAATCAGATTGCTTAACTTCAAAACCTTGATTAGCTACTTAATTAGATTTCTTCAATCTTATTTGTTGGTACCAGTTTTGCAACTTTACCATAAAGCCCATCAAGGCCCATTCGTCTGTCATCAGCTCGGCCCATTCAAGAGCGATCCACCAAGAAAGTCTAACCACCTGCTCGACCGGCGCCACCAGGACGAAGTAACCTCCACCGAGACAAAGTGACCTGCCAAGATAAAAGCAACCGGCTGATAAACCGCCACTAATTTCTATAAATAGCAAGGTTATTCCTTACTGTAGAGAGGTCTAAAAAACATAATAAAAGCTCCGAGCTCCTCAGTTCGACTAAACTTTCTCTTTGATATAGTTATCTTTCTGTTCGACCAAACTAATATTTCATACAAGTATCAGGTCGACATTGCTCTCATCTCTCTATCTGTCCGCTTATCAAAATCTTCTTCATCTTTCTTCCTTGTCGACCTTTACTTTCTGTTCAACATTCTTATTTGTTCAACTATTTGGTCAGTCCGAATAAGTGGTTCAACATTATTGGAATAGATAATTAAAGCCAATTTACAGTTTTTACTAAATATAAAAACATACACTAATTATAACTTGACTCAAAGCAGAACCAAACACAATAATAAAACTAGCCACACATATAACAACCCATCCTTTCTCTCTTTCTTCAACCACAAGCAACCCAAAAATCTTTATTTTTCTCGCTCTTTTTTCAACCACAAGCAACCCAAAAATCTAGTATTGGATATGGATTTGATCAACAACTAAATAAAATATAACATTGAAAACCAAATGTTGCGAGCGGATTGGCAATTGCAAGTTTGCTTTACTAAACTAATTCCCAAATGCAACAAACGAACCTTGGAAAGTTACACCATACTACAATCAATTTTGTCGTTACTTTATATATATCGCGTTACAATTCTTATTTCAGTTTTACATTTATATTTATATACATAAAGCCTCTGAGTCTGGTGCACAGTTAGATCATTTTAACCTTATTATTATAATGTGTATAAAAGTTGGGACTGCACAAAATAAAATGGAAAAACAAAGATTTTGTTGAGAAAAATTCTATGACACCCACACAAACATGACACATGTGTGTACCTTTGATAAGCACCGTAACGTTGACTTCCGCCCTAGCTTACGAAGAGAAACAATACCCCAGAATCTGCAACAAGATTCAAACAATCATAAAGGTTTTACTAGATCTCAGTCCTAAGGTTCATATTTATAAGTGAATCAAGCGATGTTTCGTATTGAGAGATGCTTACAGTTTTCAAAGTTTGCTAGATTTGGTCCAGAATGATTCTCTTTTGGGGATTTACTACTGTTACTTCTAGACCCGAAAGAGAAGTGTCTTGCAAGGAAAGGCTTTGGATAATAGCTTCTTAAGCTTGAACTTGATAACAGCTTTGGGGCTTTACCTTTGTATACTGCTGCTTCTGAAACAAATCTGCTCTGATACCAAATTGAAACAACCCGTCCCAGAAACTCTAAACCGGGACCGGTTCACACGCTAATATACCATGCAAAAACCGGCATTTATAAATTTTCTACCAACTAAACCGAGCAAGATGAATCAACCAACTTTATTAATTCCATAAAACCAACAACCATTTCAAGAATCAACTAACAACCTAGCGGAAGTAAAGTACTAACAATCAAAACCAACAAAAGCAACTCAACAATGCAATAAATAAAATAAACCAATAAAGACCTCGGTCACGTCATTCACCTTCGCAGCCTTGGCTCCACGTGCTCCAACTAGAATCGATCTTTACATGCATCCAAAGCAGAGGCAGTCAGTATATAAATATACCGAGTGAGACGATCAACCCGTCTCACGGCTGCGCTACAGAATTAGCTACATTTTTCAAACATAATATTATTGCTACATGCTCAATCAACAATCAATGCCAGACATGCTACTACACGATTCTCAGTGACAACAATTCAACTCATGAACCCTAGATATGCAAGCAATCAACAAATATGCAACGGTTTAGCTCATGAAAAACACAAAGCAAGCAATCAAATAACCACATAATCTAGCGATTCATATTAGGCTAGAAATATTCACTAATCCATGTTAACCACGGTACTACACTCACCTCGACACTTGCGGAGAAGCTCTGAAACTCTGATAATCAACCTAACAAGAAACAACAAAGGCCAATTAGAAAATGACACCATAACACAAAACAGTGTCATCCCGATCGATCGATCACCAACCAAGAGACACACTTTGTCAAGCGCCCACCTGCTCGACCGGGCACGATTCCAGGGAAGTCCCTCGATCGGGCACCCCTAACCCCCTCGATCGAGCGCAGTCCCAGAGAACATTCTCGATCGATCACCAGCCATATCCTTAGCGGCTTTACCGTCCATGCCTGCTCTGCCGTCACGTCCCGCCACGACTCCTGAGACCTCTCCCAGCTCTAGTTGCTCTACCAACAAAACCAGCCGGAGGTCTAATTACAAACTTCCTTGGATTACACCCTGTAACACAACTTTATACTAATTTACACAAAAATTAGCATAACAACAAAAATGAGTTTTACCGTGGAACCATTTACCGGCAGGAAGGATGACATGACCCTACAACCCCCAATAATCATGCTAAGACTCAAGCTACTCAAGCTACTCAAACTCAATGCACAGCAGGAGTGTCCTAGAAACAAATCTGCTCTGATATCAAATTGAAACAACTCGTCCCGGAAACTCTAAACCGGGAACGGTTCACACGCTAATATACCATGCAAAAACCGGCATTTATAAATTTTCTACCAACTAAACCGAGCAAGATGAATCAACCAACTTTATTAATTCAATAAAACAAACAACCATTTCAAGAATCAACTAACAACCTAGCGGAAGCAAAGTACTAACAATCAAAACCAACAAAAGCAACTCAACAATGAAATAAATAAAATAAACCAATAAAGACCTCGGTCACGTCATTCACCTCCGCAGCCTTGGCTCCACGTGCTCCAACTAGAATCGATCTTTACATGCATCCAAAGCAGAGGCAGTCAGTATATAAATATACCGAGTGAGACGATCAACCCGTCTCACGGCTGCGCTACAGAATTAGCTACATTTTTCAAACATAATATTATTGCTACATGCTCAATCAACAATCAATGCCAGACATGCTACTACACGATTCTCAGTGACAACAATTCAACTCATGAACCCTAGATATGCAAGCAATCAACAAATATGCAACAGTTTAGCTCATGAAAAACACAATGCAAGCAATCAAATAACCACATAATCTAGCGATTCATATTGGGCTATAAATATTCACTAATTCATGTTAACCACGGTACTATACTCACCTCGACACTTGCGGAGAAGCTCTGAAACTCTGGTAATCAACCTAACAAGAAAAAACAAAGGCCAATTAGAAAATGACACCATAACACAAAACAGTGCCATCCCGATCGATCGATCACCAACCAGGAGACACGCTCTGTCGAGCGCCCACCTGCTCGACCGGGCACGATTCCAGGGAAGTCCCTCGATCGGGCACCCCCAACCCCCTTGATCTAGCGCAGTCCCAGAGAACATTCTCGATCGATCGCACCGTACGTTCAATCGAGCGCAAACCCAGAAAGGCTGCTCGATCGATCACCACGGCTTGCTTGATCGAGCACGAACCCAGAACTCGACGGTTCCGCGATTCCCAGGCCAAAAACCTCCGAAATCAAACCCTAAAAACACCCCAACTCGCCCAAAAACGACATAAACTTAAATTAGGGTAAGAGGTTACCTTTGAACGTTTGATCTAAAGCTTAGAACTCTTTCTAAGACAGATATACTCCACCACAACTCTAAACAACACAAAACATGAATTCAGCCACAAACCCACCACAACCTCAACAGAACACAAGAGATTAGGGTACAGAGACCTTACCTAGGCCCTTAGAAATTGAAATCCACACCCACTGTGAAGAGAAATCGCTCAGGAGAAGGAATCTATGTCAAAGTCTCTGAAAAATTGTTGAAACTCGGAATGGGGCGAAACCCTAACTTTTGGGAATTTAATCCCACATTATGGGCCAAAAACTCGAGGCCCAACTCGCTGGCCCACAAGCGATCGATCGAGCGACCTACCGACGCTCGATCGAGCGACTAACACATGATCGATCGAGCGCCAAATCTGCTCGATCGATCACCTCTGATCAAAACTCCTCTGGTTAACTAAACCGGGCACGGATGTTACATCTTCATTCATCTTTGCTTCCAATTTGACGACTAAACAGACAAAAGAATTACCCCTGCTTTATTGTAACCAAAATATCATATTTTTCCCTCAGACAAAAATAGCATCACTAGGCATGAGCAAAAAGGTTTGGTTTATTCGTTTTTTCGAATATCGAACAAAAATAAATTGAATTAAGTTACTAATTCGAAACCGATTGGAAGGATTTTAAATTTAGTTCGGTTTGGTTTGGTTCGGCTTGGGTTAATATTCGGTTAATCGAATAAATGTGAAAACATGTTTCGGTTCGGGTTATTCGGTTTAAATTGAACCCGAATAAACCAAACCGAAACATGTTTAACCCGAGGAAACCGAACGCCTAAGGGCTAAATAACACCATTAAATTTCTTCATTAACAAACACATCAAAAGAGATAAAACCCATACGGGCCCACTTTAGGTCTCAAAGAGAGAAAAGCTCTTCATTGTCAATTGTTAAGACAGAGATAAGCAATATGAGAACAGCAAAAAGGCCCCTTTTCGTGTGATGCAGTTGGTAAAACAATGTCTATAAATATAGGACTTCTTGGCTTGAATTTTGCAGAAAAATAGAACATTATCATTCTTGGTTTAACAATGATTGACTGGTTAATGATCTCCTTGGTAGATTAGTGTGAGATCTTCATTGGATTGGTAAATGAATGATATATATTTTTTGTGGTGTGGTGTGTATATATTATTAATTGATGGACTTCAAGATCACTTTGCTAAACTCAACGAGTCAAGTTATCTTCACAATGCCGAGCTTTAAGGCTTAATGAAATAATTCATGTTAACTTAATTTTATCTTACAATATTCAATTCATCTCTATTTGTTCTCTTTAAGACATTGATCCAAATTAGTTTTGTTTTCGACATTCCGATTTTTTACGTTAGTATTATTTCTTCTGAAAGAAAGGTTTACAAATACTAATTTAAAACATAACAAAGATGTGATTGTAGGATGAAATGTGGCCAGTATTATTTCTTCTGAAAGAAAGGTTTACAAATACTAATTTAAAACAACAAAGATGTGGTTGTAGGATCATCAGAGTAACATCCTAAACCTTGGAGTATCAGCAGCAGTATAAGGCGTTGATGACCTTACGCGAGTAAGTTTTTCTCCACCGAAAAGTTGAGTACAAGCAATAATGGATTCTACACTAGAAAATGCATCATCGTCACGCGGCTCTACAAAGGCGATAGTGGAACCTCTCGATTTCAAACACTTGAGAACCCTGTGAAACTCACTGCCTGGGTGTTGTTTTGCTATCAAAACATATTTTACGGGATCAGGATAAGGCATCTTAAAGCAAGTATAAATAATGTGCAGAGTCATTCTTCCAACAGAAGAATCTCCTTCAAGCCCGTTGTATTCATCATAATCTATAAATCATCAACAGACAGAGATATATATAACTAGTAAGAATAGGAAAAAAAAAAAAAAGAGAGATTAAAATAAAGGAATTCATTCACCTTTTCGTATGTTAGAGATGTTAGAAGTTAAACTTGATTTTGGATCAAGTTTAATATTGGGCCAAATCCAAAAATATGATCCAAGTTCTAGAAGTTTTCTAGAAATATTAAAATATTCTAGAAATATCATCACCTCCACCTCCTTATAAACCTCTAGAATT
>VBRH01002285.1:147-11520 GCA_014578085.1 Cardamine resedifolia
AAGTAGAAACAAATCTGCAATTTAATATTTTGTACATTTTTTATTTAAGCTGTAATATATCTATTTTAAAAAAAAATATTGGTTTTATTGGTTTTATTGATTAGTAAGAGTTAGAATAAATGAGAAGTTAATTAGTTTAGTGATGATGATGTGTCAATTTTTTAGAGATTTGGGAAAGTGAAGTGGCACTCTAAGAAGAGATAACCTTCTACTTTATATATATAGATTTGTGATTTCAAGTAATTTTTGAAATTTAGGTAATTTTAGGGTAGTTTCAAATTAAAACTTCTATATTTTTCTTTTAAAAAATATCCTAAAACTAACCAAAATTTAAAATTTACCTAAATCACTATTGGAGATTTCATAGCATATAGAATATGCTAGTGAATATATTTGTGTATCTAATATTTGAGTCTATCTTCCAGATGTTAGGAGGATCATAGTTGTATAAATATTGGCATTGATATCAATAAACACAACACATAATACAGAGAATTGACATGGTATCAGAGTCTATCTAATCCTCTAAACAAATCATTTTTTTTTTCTTTTCTCTGACAAATAAACGATGAGTGATACAGGAAGCAACGATGGTTCGGTTGCTGGACCGGCCGCCGTCGCAAATACCTTGGTGTCACCATACTATCTGCATCCATCTGACAGTATGGGTCAAGTTCAACCCCCGATACTGCTCAATGGATCAAATTATGAGCGCTGGTCCAAATTGATGATGAACTCGCTTTGTACAAAACGAAAGCTCGGTTTCACCAATGGATCTCTTAAACGACCATTCGATAGCATCGATGATGCCGAAAAATGGGACATGGTCAATGCAATGATAATTGGGTGGATCTACAGTAGCGTAGAACCCAAGCTTCGACCCGCGATCTCGCTCGTTGATAGCACGAAAGCTATGTGGACAGGTCTTCAACGCCGATTTTTGGTTAGTGATGACACACGTATTCATCAGCTTCATGCTGATATTGTTGCATGTAAACAAGGTGATGACTCTGTTGAAGAGTATTTCGGAAAGATCAAAGTTTTGTGGGATGATCTAGCCGATTTTGACAAAGGTTTCACATGCTGTTGCGGTGACGCCGAGTGTGCCTCAATGATGAAATATGAGAAGGGCCAAGAGAAGGTTCGTGTGCATCAATTTATGATGGGACTGTGCATCAATTTCTGATGGGACTTGACAACTCTCATTTTGGAACAACACGATCCAACCTCTTGAGCAGAGGAACTGACATGAATCTTGAGATGATATATTCTCAAATTATTCTAGAAGAACGCCATTTGTTTGTCATGAGAAGCACTGATGATAAAATCCCCGTTATAGGCTTCTCGGCAACATCGTTACCTCTGAATTCAACTCGCAATTTGGCACCCCAAGCAGTTGCAACACTATTTGTTCGACCAACAACGGTGTGTTCTCACTGCGGAAAATCAGGGCACGAAGCAAGTACATGTTTCCAAGTAATTGGTTTTCTCGAATGGTGGTCTGAAAAATCAAAACCCGCTGGAAACAGAGGAGGAGAATAGCGAGGCAGAGGACGTGGCACATAGAATTTTGGCAGAGGCCGCGGCGGCCGAGGTTCGGGTTTCCGTGCTCACAACGCTCAAGTCGGTGAATCTGCGGAGGCTCCTGGAATTCCAAACTTTACTCTCGAACGGTGGGCTTCTTTGACGAGTTTTTTGAATAACCAAAAGCATACCTCAACCTCAAACAAGCACTCGGGTAAGAAAGAAAAACTTTATTTTTATGGACATGACAATAGATTTGACATCATCATCGACTCCGGTGCATCTCACCATATGACATGAGATATAAACTTGTTAACCGATATGGGTACAATAGAACCTTGCCCCATTACGATGCCAAATAAATAACTTACGTGGGCCACTCGACATGGTCGCTTAAGTCTCGGTGGGCGACTCATTTTGCAACAAGTTTTTTATACACCCCATTTATCTATTACTTTGATATCTATGGCGCAACTACTGAATGACGTTGCTGGATTTGTCTTATTTACGAAAAGGTTTTGTGTGATACATGACCTCACTTCGAAGACTTTGATTGGTGCGGGTAAGGAGCGTGATGGGGTCTATCATTACTTGGTACAGTTGCAGTTCAAGCTGGATCCGCGGGGAAACTTGAGAGTCGAGAACTGTGGCATTTTCGGTTAGGTTATCCATCAAATAAAGTTCTTTCAGTTTTATCAGATATTGGGGGGTTTTCTAGTAGTTCAGAAGGTTTTGACACAGCTTGTGACGTTTGTATTAGAGCAAAACAAATCCGAAATAAGTTTTCAGACAGTTCTAATAAATCATATGCTATTTTTTCTATGATCCATTGTGACCTATGGAGACCATATCGGGAACCCTCTTCGTGTGGTGCTCGTTATTTCTTAACCATAGTCGACGATTTTTCACGTGCTGTTTGGACAATTTTATTGCTCGAGAAGAAAGAGGCACCTGAGGCTTTGCGCAAAATTTTCCTCTTTGTCCATAAGCAATTTGACAAACATATCAAGATTGTTCAAAGCGACAATGGTATGTAGTTTACTTTTTTTAAACAATTTTTGATGATAATGGAGTAATTCATCAAACATCTTACGTCGCAACGCCACAGCAAAATGGACGCATTGAACGCAAGCATCGCCACATCCTAAACGTGGCTCGATCGATATTGTTTCAAGCCAACTTACCACTACATTTTTGGGGAGAAAGCATTTTGACATTAACGTACTTCATCAATCGTACACCAACAAAGCTTGTGAATGTTAATAGTCATTATGAGATAAGGTATGGCTCGGTTCCCTCTTATGAGAATATTCGGACATTTGGATCACTTTGTTATGCCAGATGGATAGCTCGCGACCACGACAAATTTGGAGTTCGCGAAATTCGCTGTATTTTGTTGGGATATCCACTTGACAAGAAAGGATGGTTAGTATTTGATCTTGACATCGAGAAGAGCTTTGTGTCACGTGATGTTGTTTTTCAAGGGGATGTTTTTCCATATGTTTCCTCGAAAAACTCTCCATCAACGACTCTTCTTGAAGAACTACACCCTGCAGTTTTTGATAATACGGTACAAGATGTACCACCGGTTGTTTCGACAGGGGGAGCTAATCCCATAATAGATAGAGCTCCAGTTATTGACACACCAACTCTAGAGGTTGCTTCTCCCCCCGTCACAACTGAAGAAATGAGTCTCAATCTGCCTTCTCGACCACATATGCGCAAGGGACAGAGAGAACGTACTCAATCAATTCTTCTTAAGCCTTACGTCACTGATACTGCTCGTACTACTATAGACCCCCATCACGCTTCTCTCCCTGCTGATATTGAGTCTGTAAGTAAGTCTTTGTATCCCATTACTAAGTTCATGTCATGACACCGCTTGTCTTTTGCTCACCAGATGTTTTGCGCTGCGATCTTAGCTTCTGATGATCCAGTTTCTTATAAACAAGCGGCTTTACTGAAAATTTGGCGTGACGCAATGGGTTCTGAAGTAGATGCTTTGTAACAAAACAAGGCATGGGACATTACTACTCTTCCTCCAGGAAAAGTGGCTATTGGTTGTCAATGGGTGTATCGCACGAAGTTTTGATCTTATGGTCAAGTATAACGTTACAAAGCCAGACTGGTCATTCTTGGCAATAGAAAAAAGGAAGGATATGATTACAATGAAACATTTTCCCCCGTGGTGAAGTTGAATACAATTCGTATTTTGTTAAAAGTTTCAGTAACAAAGAACTGGGAGCTCCATAAAATGGATGTTCACAACGCTTTCTTACACGGAGATTTGGACGAAGAAGTATACCTGACATTACCCCATGCTTCTAATCTACTGAGCCAAATCAAGTATGCAAATTGAAGAAATCTTTGTATGGTCTTAAACAAGCTCCGAGGTGTTAGTTTGCGAAGTTATCTCAAGCTTTGCTTGGTCTCGGCTTTGTTCAAAGTTACTCTGATTATTCAATGTTCACTCTCATGCAAGGTTCATCTATTGATTATGTTATGGTATATGTCGATGACCTTATTATTGGTGGTAACGAAACTGAACTCATCACTAAGTTTAAAGACTACCTTTATTGTTGTTTTCATATGAAGGATCTGGGCGCATTGAATTATTTCTTTGGGATCGAAATCTCCCGAGGCAAGGAAGGTATTTACTTATCTCAAAAGAAATATTCACTTGAGTTTGGTCTTCTCGGTGCAAAACCGGCCATTTTTCCCGTCGAACAGAATCATGATCTTGCTCGCTATGACGGTGATTTTTTTACGGAGCTGATAAAGTATAGATGATTGGTTGGTCGCTTAGTTTATCTTGCAGTGACCAGACCGGAACTCAGCTATGTTGTGTATCTGTTAGCTCAGTTCTTGCAGTTCCCACGCCAAAAGCATTGGGAGGCTACACTTCGCATCGTTCGCTACCTCAAAGGATCACCGGAACATGGCGTGTTACCTAGCTCCGACAATGATCTTGCACTGTCAGCTTACTGTGACTCCGATTGGCAAGCATGTCCTATCACACGACGCTCTCTTTCGGGTTATATTATCATGTTAGTTGACTCTATTGTCTCTTGGAAAACGAAAAAGTAAGAAACATTTTCACGTTCGTATGCGGAAGCAGAGTATCGTTCCATGGCTGTTACTTATCAAGAAATCAAATGGACAAATGAACTACTTCATACACTATGTATTCAACAACAAGTTCCACTTCCGCTACATTGTGATAACCAAGCTGCGCTTCACATTTCGAAGAATCCTGTGTTTCATGAAAGAATAAAACATATAGAGGCGGACTGTCATTTTGTTTGAGATGCGGTTTAGGCACGCATCATTTCTACTTTACACGTTAAAACCACAGATCAATTCGCTGACATATTGGCAAAAGCTCTTGAACGAGTTAATCTTCCCAATTGACTAAGTGTAAGTTAGAACATGATAGCTTCTGATTCACGGTCAATGAGACTCTGCTTGCGAGCTGAACTACGGTATCTACTTGGTAAGATAGGCATTAGAGACCTACATGCTCTATCTTGAGGGAGAGTATTGGAGATTTCATAGCATATAAAATATCATAGTGAATATATTTGTGTATCTAATATTTGAATTTATCTCTTAAATGTTAGGAAGATCATAGTTGTATAAATATTGGCATCGACATCAATAAACACAACACAAAATTTAGAGAATTGATAATCACAAATAAAAATATTAAAGTATCCAATTTTCAAAAGATTTTCTTTATTACTATGCACTTTGAGTAAATTAGATTATAATATGATATGATGTTTCCATAGGGGTGGGTCACGTGGCGCGGTGCCGGTGCCTTCGATCATTCAGGGTCACATGCAAGTTGTGTTCAAAAACAAACAAGAGAACAAAAGCTGAAATGTAAAAGAAAAAAGTGAGGAAAGGAAGAATGAGATGAACGTGGACAATATTAATTGGAACCTAGTCAATAATCCAGGCAACATTAATGTTGGTTACATCCGTGCAAAATGTTGCACTTTTACCATTTAGTATTTTATAATAAAACCACAATTTTGAGCACCTAACTCTCGAACCCATAGGACTTCTAGTTTTATCCATGATATATATTAATTGTTAAGTGAGTTATGATTTGGAAGAGTGTAAGAATTTAAAGCTTTGAATATTGATTCAGAACGATCAGAACACTCGGCTTAGTTATTATGCTTGAACAAATTTGACACTATTTAGGATATTTTCCAAAAGATTAGTACCTAGTTCTACTATAAGATTCAAAATATGTGAAAAACAATTAACAGGAAAAAAACTTTCTAAAGAATAAGGTTCGTCTCTCCTCTTTGTTAAGGTAGACATTTGTTATTTGTCATGGACCCATACCAAATTTCAAAAAAATATTTAAGAAAAAATGACAAAAATAAAATAAAATTATGAAAGAGTTTTGTCTAGGAAGGGCCTGCGAATATAATTTGTCTAGGACCCAAAACATTGATGAGACGGGCTAAGAATAACAACTAGAGCCTTTGAGCGGCGGCCACCAAAACTCTCTCAATCCTAGCAGAGACAATAACAACTTCTTATCTCTCTTTCCGGTAACCGCCGCCGGAAAAGGAAGCCCTGTTGTTCTCTTTCCTTCCATCGGCTACTTGTTTTACATGCTTGCAAAGGGGTGGCTCTAGATCTGGATTTAGCTCCTCTCGTGGTCGGCTTGGATGCTTTGGGTTTATGGGTTCTCTCTGGCCTCGCTCCTTCCGAGATTCTGGAGAACGGTTTCTTTGATTGGGGTTTAGGTCAGTTATCAAGCCACGTTTATGAAGTTCTCGAGTTTTGTCTCTTCCCTGCCTTCTCTAGTGACTGACTACTCGGAATCTAATCAATTCAAGGAGTTTAGATGAATGTGGTCTTGGCTCTGTCGTTGATTCTGCTAAACTTAAGGACGGCTTCAGGTTTGACGCTATGCTACTCGTCATATTTCTTTCTTCAGTGTCTCCTGTTCTTGTAGAGTACTAGGGTCTTGTATTACTGCTAGAGGTTCGCTCCTGTTCTTTGTCGCTTTCCTCAACGTGAGTGGTTAAAGTTCTATCTCTGTTTAAGTTTCTCTGGAATTAGTCATAGTAGGTTTTGGTTCTGGCTTTGGTCGAAGATAGTGTTGCTTTGTGGGTTGTGTTACTAGCTTCGTTTGGATGTTTTTCTTTCGTCTCCTCTATGCTTCGTTTGGATGTTTTGCTTTGTGGGTTGTGTTACTAGCTTCGTTTGGATGTATAGGCAATGTGGTTGTCGTTCTCAAGTATGGCTTGGCTTTCCTCGTTGGGGTTTATCTCTTTTTCCCCTACCTCTTCGGATTGAGTACATGTTTGGTTCGAGTCCGACATTATAGCGTTTGCCTCCATTCTACAACCAATTCAATGCCTCGAGGTCGCCTTCTTTTATACATGATGGGTTCGCATTAGGTCGTCGTATGTAGGTGCTTCACATCTCGGAAACAGCCTCATGTCTCCTCTTCGGTTTCAAGAAGTGGTGTATCCGCCTCCTCTCGTCATGTGGCCCTTGTCTCGGGTTGGTAAGGTTCTCTCCCACTTGGTTTGCTAGATTCGACAGGGTAAATTTCTTGTTGATAGCTTGAGAATTGTGTTGTTGTCTGGTTGAGTTTTCGGGTTATATGATTTGGCTCAAGGTGCTGTTTCTTTTCTGCGGTTTTGTTGGGTTTTGTTGCCTTGGTTTGGGGTTGTTTCTTTGGGTTGCCTTGGGATTGGAGAAATGTGTGGAATCCCGGATTAACCCCTTTCATGGTCTCACTGATATGGCTCGACTAGCCTCTCAATGACCCGTTAAGGATTCCATCCGCCTTTGTCTTTCTATAGGTGCCAAAGGTGTACGGTAACTGTTGGTATATTCAAGTTCATGGGTCTCAAAGTCCACTAGCTAAAGACTAGGCATCTCCTTATATCCTTAGTATCATTCCTTTTACTCAATTATGCAATATATGTTCTCTTGTTAGTTAAGTTCTTCTTATTTTGTATTTTTACCATAAATCACTCAATTGCATTTCAGTAGAATACCTTTTATCACAAATAAAATTAATTAACAGGAAATAAATTTCTTCTATCAAATAACAAACTAAGCATTTTCAAACTCACTCTACTTTTTTCCTCTAAACTTTATTATAAAGTAAAATATTCTCAAACCCCACTCTATAACCCACTCTAAAATAGCGTAATAAAAATAGTACTCTATATTTAGAAAAATATTATTCATTACTCTATTATATAATAATTTTTTTTTAAATTTATAAAGTAATATATATTTTTTTGTTATGTTTGTTATTATTTTGTATGTTGTATAAATAATCTTATTTATGTAATAATTTTTTCATTTCAATGATATTAAAATTTTATTGGAATTGGGTTTAAAATTAAATAATTGAGTCAAATTTACAATATTGATAAATAATGGATATTTAAAAAAAAAATAATTAGTTAGAGAACGTGTTGGAGCAAAACCCAACTCTATTTTAGTGTTTGTCTATTGTTAAAAAAAAAAAGAATGGGTTGGAGATGTTTCTACCATTATTCATATGAAAACTATGCATAAAAATCTTTTGGGTACTATCATTACTAGTAGCATTTTCTAAAGTCAGAGAGAATATATTTTTTTCTCAACCCATTCTTTAAAGTATCTAAGAATTTTACTAGCTAATATTTTACCATTGCATGGAGATTGATAGAATGGGTAGTTAAACATATATAACTCTATCACAATGATACGAGCTGTTCACATATCTGCTGTTGAATTCTGCAAATATTGTACCTTTTTCAGTTTTTTTTTTTCTTTTCTTTTTAAATCGTACCTCCTAAAGACACCAGTTCTATAGCAGTTTTTTTTTTTACATATATGTTCACAATTCAGATACAAGTACTCATCTCTAACGTTAATCTTTTCATATTCAGCATATCGGAAAGACAAATCATATATGATAATCTCAATAACCATATAACCATACCATATCATATTGCCTTTCTTCACTTAGCTATGAAGACCACTTTAGGTGACACTGTAAATGACACTGTAAATCCAATTTCCTTGACTAGTTACTGTGATTAACTCTTACTAAGATGGCAGCAATAACCTCTCTTTTTCCCATATGGTTCTTGTCTTCTTAATAAGTTGAGTTTTATCATCTTTATCATTCTATTTTCCATTGGTTTTGCTTCATTTTCATATCATCTTAGGAGATAGTTGCATAGTTTGCATGTTATTCTCGTCTTGTAGGTTTCTGGAGTAAAGTGGACTAAAAGGATGACAAATTGAGTGAAGATGATCAAGAAGAGTAGCTTTGAGGAAGGATAAGAGCGTCTAGCGGTTTCTTTACACTGGCAAGCTTCGGCGAGACCATGCAGCGGCATGAGGCGGCCGATGGAGACTTGACATTTTACCTGGGGGTCTGGCGGGCAAGTTCAACGGTGTGTGTCAACCGATGGCTTGTTTCGGGCTCGTGCAGCGATATGGCAAAGACAATGGCACCCAGCGGTGGTGCATAGCGGTGTGGTGTCCCTGGTGGAAGCTTGATGTGATATTGACTACAAATGTAGCGAGGACATCCAGCGTGGAGAAGACACCGGTGGGAAGTAGCGGTTTCCTCCACTGGCCAAGTGACACCGCAGAGACCAATTCCGAGTTTTCTATCTATTGCTAAACCTGGTTTGACACGGTTTAATATGAGTTGACCAGCTCTTTTATTGTTCTTTTATAAATATTCTCTAAATCTAATTTCTTATATTGTGCTCCTTTTTTTTAGAACTCTAGTAGCATCTTTTGAGATTTTTGAAGAATCTTTGCATTTTAATCTATCAAATCTCTTTCTTTTCTAAATCTTTCAACTATTCTCTTAAGAATCATGATTATGCAAATATAAAGCTTGTTGCTTTGTGTTTTCATGAAGATTATGAATAATTTTTTTAGAGCTCTTGGGGATGGTAGATCTAAGGTGATTAGAAGTAGACTTGTGGAGTTTAGGTTTATAACATGTTAGATCATTCCTTTGTAGGTGGTATTAATCCTAGATTAGCCTTGAAAATGCCAGATTAGGACTTGATGCAATTCCAGTGAGGAATCACGCTCCAATTTCATCATTTGGAAGGTCTGGAGTTGATATTGTCGATCTAGAGACGACACATGATTCAAGATGAGAAGATGGATTAAGAGACGTGGTATAAGGTTTTTGCGTGTGCTAGAAGGGGTTTATTTTAAACGCAAATAAACATGCAGTAGTAGTGAAGATTCGATCCAGAAGACCAGCAATACTCTCTAATTCCGTGAGACAAATATTAGCTAAGCAATTCAATGGGGTTTGTAGTTTCGTGAATAACAAGTAAAACAAATAAACAAACGGTTTCAGAAAACAATAAGAGAATAATGTTAGGTCAAGGGCAATTTCGCAGGGATCAAATCATATAGAACCGAACAATTATTCAGGAAACAATTTCGCACAAGTCTAGAACTCAAACATAAAAATAAGACTAACCCACTGTCGTGGCGTCAACAACTTTATCTAGCAACCTAACATCCTAAACTGTCGTTTGAACCTAAAATCGCTGACAATCATTAATGAACGGGTTCGATATGTTCACGATTTGCCTTAGCATCAACTGTCGTTGGCTAAGGACAAATCGCCGACCTATGTTAGTTCAAGCAACCTATTACACTTTTGATGAATAGATTTAACCTACAAACAAAGACTAAGTGATCAGGTTAGTCTAGGCAATACGATCAACTATAAGCGAAGACATTGAATCATTGAATCCCTTTAAAACCCTTAACCTAACTTATAAATTACTCAGACATAGCAACGAAAAACTCAACAAAATAATATGAAATACTCATGAAATAAATCTGTAAAAACAAAGAGGGTTTAGAGTTTTTCTCAAAATGATGTAGAGATCTCTTCTCCCCCAAATCTTACAAGTGCAAAAGCTCTAAAAGTTCTCTCTGTTCTTAGCAAAGCGTAGTGTCCAGAAAAAAATGAAAACTTGATAGATCTAGGTCTGGAGGCGGCTGAATGATGATTAGAGTCTTCTGGCTGAAAAATAGGAAAGTTAGGATTTTCCTTTTTTGGCTTCGCCAGTTCGTCGTGAGCGGGCGCTCAGGGGCTGAGCGGGTGCTCAGCTCCTAAATTATAGCTTTTCTTCAAGTTCAACTAAGTTTCCTCCTTAAACTCCAATCTTCATCCTTAGCCATCTTTAGACCTGTAATGACTCAAAACAAAACTAAAAGACTCGATAAAGACTCGAAAAAGACTCGAAAGTAACTATTAGAATGCGTCAAAAACGCAACACATCAATTCCCCCAGACTTAGATATTTGTTTGTGCTCAATTAAAACTCAAAACCAAGCATAAGAGAAAGGTTTGAAAACACGGGAACTCGCAAATTCTCAGTAACCGTACTCTACACTACAACCTGCAGACCACATAATTCAAAACGTGAGTAGCACTTCCTTACCGAAAACCCCTCCAACATCTTCTCAAACCCTGTTCCATACTTATGATCTCAGACCTACAAAAGCTCCATTTTCCAGACAATAAACACTTTACATTCATTTAGAGGGTGGCGTGAGCTTCTCATTATAGGCACTATTCAGTGTAGACGACGTTAGGGATTTAAAGGGCTAGTTTAGCGGTGGAGTTCATGGTGTTTAGGGACTACCAGATTTTTGTAGAGGATGCAGGATATCACACAAAATTGCATGAGAGAATGGATCTGTTTAGGTTCCACAAGCCTTAAATCACTTTTCCCTTCTTGAAATCTTTCATCTCCACGTCTGGTATCCATCTTCCTTGGGTATTTTCTTTGTGCTGAGACACACTTTTGAGTTA
>VBRH01002286.1:1967-13435 GCA_014578085.1 Cardamine resedifolia
ATATATATATATTTGAATGCTCGAAATAATTTAATATCGTAAGTTGTCAATATGTAGTTTATTACAAAAAAAAACAGATCACAACTTGTTTTCGAAATTTGAATTCGTTGATCCAGTAGCTGTGGTCTAATAGTTGGAAACACGGGAAACACGGGTCGAAACTCCATAATTGGCCACCTCCTAAATTCGATCCACCTCTGGAAATTTTATACACACCTATTGGGCTAATTAGTTTCTGGGGTTTAAGATTTACATGATGAAAGGTGTCTAACGAGACACCTCATCTCAGAACTCTTTTGGGAAAAAGTCTTGAATACTTTGAATTCGTCTTTTAATTGATCTATCACCATCCTGCTGTCATAAGCGAGTATTTTTATGGATAACTAATTTCATAACGTATGCAGTTGGAGATTATACGTCAAAGAAGAATAAGTCTAAGACGACCATCAACATGCATATATATATATGAACTAAACTAACAATATTTGATTACAAAACGGAGTTTTACTACCAAGATGTATGTTTGATTGGTTGCATGTGTCTAGTCCCCCAAAGTCCTTCCTCAAATTATAATCCAAGTCAACAAGACTTCCCTAATTCACAACGTCTTCCCTAATTCACAAAGTCTTTACATAGGCTACTTATAATAAGTTATAAATCCAAGTGTCGGATTAAAAATTGCAACTGCCATGCATCGATGATATTTTTCTCTCTGACACGATTTGATGATGTACATTTGAAGGTCGTGGATGGGTGTGTTATTACACCACTCCATTAAGCGCAAACAGTCTTTTTATTTCAATAAAAGGCATGGATCAGAAGGATTATCGAGAAAGGGTATCCCTATTAATAATGAATAAAACAGAAAATTCAATAATCTTTTTAATTTGTGTGCAAAAGTTTTAAACGATTCTTTTTGGAAAACAAAAAGAGAGGGTATATAATTGGACTTGTTCACACCTTCGTATCAATGAAAACTGAGCTCTCGAAACGCGGAGTGGCCATAATCAAGTAGTTTCTGCAATATAATTTAACTATTAACAAACAAACAAAAAAGTCGTGTAACCTGTCATTTACATAACTCACAAATTTACTATTATGATTTATTTTTCAAATAATATGTTTCAACCACTTGATTCATTATTTTTAATTTTTTTTAATATTAACGAGATTAAGAACCCACAGATAGATAGATTTTAGAAAAAATATTATTATTATTTAAAATAAATTTATCTAGCTTTATATTTTTTATTTTCGAGAAAATTTCAAACTTTTCGGGACTGTAGTCTCCCTCTGCTGGGACCATCTCTCCCAAAGTTTCGAGCTATATCATATAGACCTAGAACCGTTCCACTACAAATATTACCATTTTCCCAAAACAACAGAAATTTTAATTTTATGAGCTCATTACTTTTCAAAAGATATTTTGTTTTTTACTTTAGAATAAAATATACTACAATAAAATGTTAAACATCAATTTATCTCAGTTTAATTTAATGATAGATTTAATTGATGACACAAAACCGTAAAAGTTTTTACAGAATGAAAAAAGTGATAAACGGTACCAAAATAATTATAAACGATTAAAAGTAGTAATATGAAACAAGTGATCTTGGTACGTTTCCACTTAAAGAGGAATTGTCATGCTGGTCCAGGTCATGGATCGATTTCTTTCAAGCGTGAAACTCTCTATCATTTCTACTTGGTCATCGGAGCATTCACAAGGCTTTCCGAGCCCGGAATAAAAGTCTGCGGGACCTAATTCGGAGCTCATGGTGTCCGTTGATCCGGATCACCCGAATTATTAAAAAAAAATATAGTAATATGAGACAGTTGTAAAAAATAACTGAAAATACAGTTATTGATATCATTTTTGTGATTGGTAATAACTAAAACAGTAAACCTTGTACTAAAGCGGTACAGAGTTACTAATCAAAAGCGTTAAGGTCCATAGGTTACCACGGCACATGAGGCTTCTTGCTGCAGCGGCCATAAGGCCCATGAGGTTAACTACTCAAAACTTAGGTGATGAGAAAGGGAACCCACAACACATTATATATTGTAGAACCCCAATTTCTCATCCTCCGATGTGGAACGCGTATCAATACCCCGCTCAGCGAACTGAGACTCATGGCACCAGCGGCTCATCCCCGGACTCCTTTATCGTGCATCCGTGGAGATGTCGAGTCCATGCTTACCGTACCGATTGATAGAGAATTGGGCTTAGCCCATAAGACGCATGAGTTAAACCTACCCTTAGATTATGAAGAAGGGAACCCACAAGACCTTATATACTAGAATTTCAGTTCCCATCCTCCAATGTGGGACACTTATCAGTGTCTCCAAAACCAAAGAGAGCTTGAGCTTATCAAGTTATTTCATCCCTTGTATGGCGCTCTTCGTCCAATCATCAACATGCATCCTATCCGATTAGACTCAAAGAGAGTGCTCATCAGCCAACTTATCTCCAAGCATGGCCATCCGAGGTGTTTGTCAATTTGTTACCAGATAATGATCTCAATAGATCAAGTGAGTCCAAGTCCCCATAAATCTACAAGAAGCTTCCACGAGAAAACATCATCCTTATAAACTTTAATCCAAGGACTGTATTCCAATTTACTAACCGCTTTTAGACCCTAACTTCCACATTCTTTTATCATTGCAAACGAAATACCAAACACTTTTGAATTGCAAGTCGAAGAGAGATCACTTTTTCCAAAAGAAAGCATTACACATATATTTTTTATTTATCTCCTTAAGTAATACTGACTGAAAAGGGTTTTACACATACAAATATTATGAGCATTAGATGCAAAATCACACAAATTTTTGCCTCTTCCGGTCTTCCCCTAACTTCACCAATTAAAATTTCAAACCGAAGCCATCCAAACTTTTGTAACTGGAGCCTAATTTTAGGATGTTATTTGATACACCTTTAGTTAAAAATAAATGTGTCCATATGCATATATCACCGTTATCAAACTAGAAAATAATGTGTCCACGGGTAAAATTTACTTATAAATCGGGAGCATGATTAATCTCTCAGATATCCATATACCATAAAAGTTTTAAAAAATTATTAAAATTTATAAAAAATTTTAAACAACAAAATACCAAAACAAAACAAAAGGTACAATTCATGAGTTAACAAACCAGAGTACAAGGCACATACCTTTTACCATAAAAGGCCACAAGTATTTCATTTTTACTTTTAGAATCAAATACAAATATTAGACAAATAGAAAGATCCAATATGCTTTTGCTTCTGCACATTAGTTCGTGGGACGAATTGCAACACCTTTGACGATGAGTCCCCTTTTCTTCCAATCGGTCTGATACTGATACATGGTGAAAATGATCGTTGCGGGCGTGTTTTTGGGTGGAACCACGAAAACTCCAGCCAAAATATCCACCCAGTTGTGGCCTATATAATCTTTCAAGTTCTCTGTCCGATCCACCCGATTGTCGTCCCCATCGTGTTGAACCACCTTCAACTTCAGAGTCACTGGTTCCTCCCATCCAATCGCATTCTCTTCTAGTTTCACTACAAACACAGCCTCGTACTTTCTTCCTGGTGTTAAATCCCCAGTCTTAATTGTTCCGACTATTTTAAGCCAGTAAACTTTAATCATTGTCGCAATTTCAATGGCCGCAGAGCTGCAAACATGGAAGAGAAAAAGAAAGGACCAAATCAAAAAATAACATTTTAGAAAAAAAATATATCGTAATAACTAGTATCACAAATCTTTTAGTTATATATGACCAAAATAAGTTGATTAGTTGTTGTAATTAAAAACAATAAAAAATGTAAATTATTTACTCTCTCCGTTTCATAATATATAATGTTTTAGAAGTTTTTTGTGTTTTAAATATATAAGATGTTTTTACATTCTTATGTAACTTCTACTTTATAGAATATTTGATATGTTGCTATTTTAGCATAGATTTTACTTCATTTTCTCATCAATTTCTCATCAATTTCATCTCATCTTAGAGTTTAGAATGCAAATTTGCATAGATTTCATTTTGTAGGTCTATAGAGTGAAGTATGTATCAATGAGGCCAAAAGGGGGGCTAAAAGAGAGCAAAGGAGCAAGATTGGAGATGAGAAGAAGTTGCAGCGGTCAACGCAATCGGCCTTGGCACATCGGAGAGCTTCACCAGACATTTCTCGCGATCAAAGGAGACCGCTGGGATTTGGAGAAAATCGAGCTGTCAAACCAGCGGCCCCTCCCATCGAGCTTCCACCGTGGCGAGCACCTATCGGGCATCTCCAGCGAGCTCTCTTAACCGCGAGACTCCATCCAGCTTCTTCATCGATCAAAGCCCACCGCGAGGAGCTCGGCAAACCCCTCATGTAACTCTGGCGGCCGTTCTCATCGGGATCCTCTCGCCGAGAGATGCCATCGAGTAGATCCAGCGGCCATCTCTCACCGCTCACCTTCATCGCCCTTCGCCATCGACTTCACCACACCGTGAGACTCCATCGAGCGGATCCAGCGACCAAGACCAACCGCTAAGACCACCACAACGATTCTCACCTGTAGATCCGGCGGTCTTCCTCATCGGACTAGCTCCATCGTGAGACTCCATCGATCGATCTCATCGGCCAAAGTCAACCGCGAGACATCATCGAGCGTTTTTACCGGGCCAAGTTAACTGATGAGCTTCCATTTTATTTTTAGATTTTTTTCTAAACTGGGTCAATTCCGGTTTAGCACGGGCTGACTTGGTTTAATGTAGTTTAATTTGGGTTTCTTTGTAGTTTGATATAAATAGCTAAAAAAATCTAATTAGAAATCAAGCTTTGAAATGAGAGATTTATTTTTAGCCTCTTTAGGATTTTTAGATCTAATTTTATGAATCTCTTTGAATCAAAGTCTCAAATTTATATTTCTTGTTAAATCTTCTAACTATTTATCTTATAATCATGATTAAGCATCTATCAAACCATTTGATTTGTGTTTTCATGATTATGAGTGAGTAGTCATTTTGGGACTTTTAGGAATGTTAGATCTAGGATGATTGATAGATAATTAGTGGAGTTTAGGTTTGTAACTCTTAGATTTCATGCTTGATAAGTGTTATTAATGCTAGATTAGGTAAGAAATTGTTAGTCGAGATTTTAAGTGTTTTCATGCCCACAAGGTATTTGTTAAAATGCTTGAACCAAATTTATCAAAGTACTAACCTATGATAATAGTTGATTAGGATGCTTGGTGGTTAGTTAGGCTTGTTAGTCATGATTATTGATCATCTCGGTAGCTAACGAAAGTTATTGATTACCGGCTGATTAATAAAGGGATTAGTGCTACGAAAGTGGATTAGTCTAGATTAGTGTTCTAAGACCGTTGGTTTGTTCTAAGAGGTAGAATTCAAACTCCATTAGTTAAAATTCAATCGCCCTATGCATCTTTCATTTCCTGAAAGTTCGTCTTTCTTTATTTGAGTTTTAAAACCGTTTTTCGTTATTTCTCGCTTTTATTCGAAATATTTTTAAACAAAAAAAACTCCTTTTTAATTTGCTAAGCTTGAAAGTTAAAATCCCTAATCTTAGTGCGGTAATTTCGTTTCTTTGTGGTTTGATCCCTAAGTACATAACGTACATAGGATATTTGATATACCCGGTTTTGCATAAAAAATAATATCTATCAATATTGTATGACCAATCGGAGTCTGCAGTTTTTTCTATGATTGGCTAAATCATTTTTATTTATATATTAAATAATATTTTTTAGAACAAAAATAATTTTTTAATATGCGTGTTTTTAGTCAAAACATCTTTTGAAACGGAGAGAATATAAAATAAATGTTAGCTTTCATAAACCGATTTTTTTTTCATATGAAGAAAAATGTCATTAAGTGTTTCTAAAAATTAAAAATGTATTTCTCTGGTGTCTCGTAGAAATATTACTCTGGTGTTTCGTAGATAAGACTCCAAGCCCATCTTTGAGGATCCTCAGAGTGAGTGATTTGTAGTTGCCTTGCAGAGACCATGGAAGGGACCATGGAACCTCCTTGACGACTCTCTTCTCGTTCTGGTTGCTTTGCAGGAACTATGGAACCTCCTTGACGATTCGCTTCTTTATTTGGTTTCCTTGCAGGGACGATGGAACCATCTTGACGATTCGCTTCTGTTTCTTGGTTTCTTCTCATATACTCCAGCAATTTCTGAATCTTTCCGACCATTGAGATTATGAACTCTCTATCGGTCCTGTCACTGTCATGCCATACAAGTGAAAGATATCAACAAGAAAGCTTATCAGGTTCTAGATATGTCTTTATGAAAACTTTAGGTAAGATGTATCTAAATGGTTTATTAGTCTAGATTTCAGTCTATTCTTCAAATATTAAAATAAATAAACAAAGTAAGGGAACAAAAATAAAATAAAAAACCTTTGTTCTGCCAAGGGCATGCCTATTGACTCGGGAATAGAAACTAAAGCTTCCTCCCATTTCCGAGTTCTTTCTGGCTGGTGTTGATGATTGCGTTTGAGATCCCTGAAATTATCACCAAATTCTCCTTTAAGATGTTTCACGAAGGAAGGTTGAACTTTGTAGAAGATAGGAATCACTTTGAGACGGCCTTGATCTTTGCGTTCCTTAATCTTGGCCAGCTCATCCAAGCACCAATATGAAGTTGTGTAATCCTTGGAGAAGATCACCAGTGCGATCTCAGACTCTTCTATTCTCTTCAATAGGTCAATCAAATCTGTGCCCAAAAGCTCGTCCTCGTCTATGAAGACGTTTATATTTACTTCTCTCAAGGCGGGGTCGAGAAAACTTATGAAGTGTTTACGCACATCTTTTCCCCGGAAGCTGATGAACACTTGAGGCCCCGTTGGGGTGGGTCTCACAAAGGAAGAAGAAGCAGCCATGAGAGAGCTTTTTTAAGAACAAACAAAACAAAACAAAAAGAGTAAAAAGAGCGTTATTGATTATTGTTTGACCTTTTTGTGTTTTGTCCAGAGATACTTTGAACGGTAAAGATAGTCCAACGTCCTTATATACATGAATGCTTGAGATATTTTAATACGTAAGTTGTCAACTTGTAGTTTATTATAACAGATTACATCTTATCTTCTAATTTGAATAGGTCTTTTGACTGACTATCGGAATCTCCCGGTCAAGACTAGAACTATTGGTTAAGACTTAAGAGTAAGACTAATTTTTGTTACATATTTAACATATTTTTGAAAAATCCTGGATCACCTCCTTAGCTTGTTTAAATAAAATATTTATATAAAAAAAAAAAACTTGTAACATATGTACTTCGTGAACATACATAAAATTAGAATCACGGTCCAATAGTTCAATTGTTCATCATATATGTATGGACCAAGGTCTAACTCTTTTAATCATTAATTGGTTACTATGGACAGCTTTAAATGACATAAACTTGATTTTCAGACTTGAGAAGTTAATCTTAATTTTTGTCATGTGCTTATCAAACATATATAGGTGTTACGTTTGATTGGATTCATGGTTCTACTCCCCTAACTGTCTTTCCTTATAATATAGTGCAAGTGTCGAAGACCTCCCCAATTCATAAAGTCCTTCCATTAAAAAGTCATAGTTTCGAATTAAAAATTGCAGGTTTCGAATTATAGGCTCGGATATCATTGGCTAAACTAAATTAGACTTAAATATATGCGGACTTTGCGGGTTTTGGATCGGAATGAGCCTGGTTCGATGGACATGCCTATATCAATGAAGCGTTGAGCTCAAGCAATAAGTCAAGCAATCTGCCACTTCATGCGTCACATTATCTAAGGAATGCATTTACATCATTTCTAAATTGTCATTCCTAATTTTTCACTTCATGTAAATTTTGTTTGGATCAAGTTATTTACAACCTGACGCCGCATTTTCTAGTGCCACCACAACCGTCTTTGCGGTTGTCATTGTCACAACCTCCTTCGACATCACGATCGTCATCACATCCACCACGATCACTGTACATAATAATTCTCTTTTATTTTCTTTCTTGTATCATTTATTTCTGGTGAAATAATTCTTCAGTCTTCTATTTGGTGGCCTTAATCCATTCGGGATTATATAGGTTGCAGAAGGAAGTCTCCTCGGCAATGGAAGTCTTTGGTGGTGTTTAAAATCGAGTTGGGATGAAGAGGTGACCACTTAGTTATTGGAAATTCATCGACTTTTAGAAGCACTCGTATGACATGGATTGAATAAGTATACCAAACATAATTGACATATCTTTGTTCAGAGTTGTGGCGACAATCAAACGTACCATATCTTGGCAATTGGGTTTATGATTGGTTTCTCTATTATCTTAGAAAGATCTTCATAAAAGCTCTAGCTTGTAAAGCTGCTTTGTATGCTTTGTTAGGTTCTTGATTTGTGTTTCTTTTTTGACATTTTAGTCTGATAAATAAAATTTTATATATTGACCCAAAAAATATATATATAATTAATCTCACAAAGCAAAGTTATATGTACTCATGAGATTTTGGATGATTAAAACTAAAATAAGAATTGTTTTCTCATATGCTTCATTGTCACTAGGGAAATTGTATGATATTTTCCTACTACAAATTATGCTCATCTACAACACACGATTCAAACTAATAGCAATAAATGCGCTCATGATAAGTACTATGTGGGACGAATTGCAACACCTTTGACAACGAGCCCATTCTTCCGGTCACTGGTCACGTACTGATACATGGTGAAAGTCATCTTTGCGGCCGCATTCCTAGGTGGTGTCACCAAAATTCCGGCTTGAATGTCCACCCATTTTTCACCAATGTAGTCTTCCAAGCTTGTTGTCCGCTCCTGCAAACTCTCAGTTCCATCTGGATTCACTAGCTTTAGGCTCAAGTTCACCGGCTGCTCCCATCCTGAAGATGTATCCTCTAAGCTCACCAGAAACAAAACTTCATATTTTGTCCCCGGTGTCAAATTTCGTGTGTGAAAATTTCCAGATATGTGTAGCCAATAAACTTCATTCAACATCGCAATTTCAGTGGCAGCTTCACTGTACATAATAAAACCATCGATACTTTTATAACAAAAGTGGTCTAGCAAACAAAATAGTTTTCTCAATACAAAAAATTTCAAATAGACCTAACCATAATCTAAAAATCTTTAAGAATATTTATTTTGAATAATTCATATATCAAAAGATTTTAAAAGTTTTGGAAACATAAATTCATCTGTTCGTCTTATAAACACTGCTATAGTTATGAACAGATCATAAATATTCTTTTTGTATGCGCATGTATAATAATTAGTAATTACATTGAACAATTATCAATATAAATATAGGGTCATTCAAGTAAAACGAATTTGGAGGGGTTTAGTTGAATGAGTGTTTAATGAAATGAGACCATTCTAAGTAATTTCTCAAAAATTTATTGCACTTACTTTGGTGCCTCGTAGATGGAACTCCATGTCCAATTTCTTAGCTTCTCCGAATGACTGATCTCGAGTTTCCTTGCAGGGACAATGAAAGATTTGCTACTTTCTTCTGTGTTTTTGTTTACCTCGACAGAAATATTTGCCAGCAATCTACTCAATTCCTCCATGGCAGAATTTACCAGATATTTCTTGGACCTTTGGCTGTCATACGATATCAATTAAAAAAAACCAATGTTGCTAGATAATTCCGATAAGGGTGCTAATTAGAACTAAACCATGTTGCTCGATTCTGATTGGTCCTAAACTCAGCCATTTTGAGGCAAGTTTGATTGTGTAAGGAATATTTTCGTTTTTGTTATGTGATCTGTTTTTTTTTTTTTTTAATCGGAATTGCTATTCTGTGATATGTATTTGGTCATCTAAATGAATTTTTCGCTTGTGGACAAGTGATGAAAAAGCTAAAGCTTCGTGACAAATGTCGCGAGCATATGTATAAGCGTCGTGAGCATGATCACACATGCTCACGAGCATGCTATGTGTTATACATTCATTTATTTTAATGAACGGTTGAAAATAATCCAAAAGAAATCTAATGCGGAACTAAGTCTTTTTCCATTTATAGATATATGTTTTTAGTCTATCATAGAACACATAGTTTATAAGCAACACGGCATGTAATCAAGATGTTTAAACATCTTGCTATTTATGTAATTTTTGCTGAGAGATTGTACTCGGACATTTTGGATAATACTTACAGTTTTATGGCTGCTTGTTAATGACTTATGGTTTTAGCACCTGACTAATGCCAGTTGTCAGTACTTAAGGTCATATTCTACAGCTACTAGAAAAAGAAAAAGAAAAAGAGTTTTTTATCCCAAAGTTCCGAATAAGAACATCAGGAATCTCATGTCAAAAATATTGGAGTTTTTTTTGTTCCCTTTGTTATTCCAGCCTCGTATGCGCATGTTATCATATTAGATTCCGAGTATATTTTGATATATTATTGGATATTTTATACTTACGTCAATAGACTAAAATTAAATTATAATATAATTATTTGTTGTATTTTATCTTTTATATGATATCATTTTACTTACTTAACGTACTTAGTTTTCTGACTTTCTCATCCCGATGATTAAATCGTTAGTTGAATGATCTTAAACGTACCGGGGTACAATTTGGTTCTACCAAATATTCCAAAAGATAAAACCAAAACCATCTAAGACGTGTCCTCGACCAAGAACAAGAGGAAAAGAAACAATACCTGTTTTGAAGATCGGCCAAGTCTCCAATCAGGTCCACCTTGTAGAATATAGGAATCACTTCATCGACAGGTTCTTTAATCTTCGGTAGCTCATCAAAACCAAATTTAGACTCTGAGAAGATCGCCAGAGATATCCTCGAGTCCTGGATTCTTTGAAACAGACTCTTTAGATCTCTGCCTCTTACCTCTTCATCGTCTATGAAGACATTTATATTTTTGTTTTTTAAGACAGGCTCGAGAAAGTTGATCAGGCCGTTGCTCACATCTTCCTCCTGGGACTTGATGAACACTAAAGGCCGTGTGGGGATCAATCCTACAAAAGAAGACGAAGAAAAAGAGGTAGAAGCCGCCATGAGATAGCTTTTCTTTTTTCAGAGAGAATTTTTTTCCCGATTTTTCCAATTTTATTATCTGTTGAATCTTGGAAACAATTCAAGAAGTGAGTTTTCAACTTGTCATAATCTGAATTAGTCTTATTCCAAAGTCAGAGGTGGCTTAGATCTTGGTTAATGACCTTTTATGTATTGACTTCCTCTCTCAGACGAACAAGGAATCAGCTCAACCCGATAAAATACATATACATAATGATTGATTGTGTTAGTGCCGCCAGAGGTGGGCAAAATATTTGGAATCCGAAATACGATCCGGAATCTAATACATGATCCGTTCCGATCCAATCCGGAAAATTGGATATCAGAGATGACCAGATTCGGATCCGAATAATTTATTTTTAAAAATCCCGATGTTCGGATCTGATCCGAATCTATTTTCATGTATAGGTTTTATTTAAAATATATATAGATAATATATATATATATAA